>JAGDQP010005121.1:0-31289 GCA_022664845.1 Lepisma saccharinum | reverse complement strand
CTATGGTTGTCACGCTTATTCCTCTGCACGCTTTTCAGCGTTACATACGCTGGATAGTGTCCATCATGCTGGAATTCGACTCTCCACTGGTGCGTATCGCACAAGTCCTGTCACCAGTCTTTGTGTTGATGCCGCTGAGCCACCGCTCGCGATTCATAGGATGTACTATGTGTTGAGCTACCTTGCTAAGATATCATCTTTGGCAAGCCACCCAGCACATAAGTTAGTCGTATACCCAGTCCAACGAGCCCTATATGAACGCCGTGGTCACGCTACCCGACCACTTGGCATCCGAGCATCAGAGTTGTTGGAGAATCTGAATGCAGACCGCCCAACTGTCTGTCTTGTCCGTTTTAGTCTCCGTCCGCCGTGGACACTTGCCCACCCACGGTTTGATCTTTCTTTGTCACACTTCAAGAAATCGGAGACCTCCATGATTGAATTCCAGCAACGTTTTCTTGCGTTGCAGAGTCAGTACCCACGTTTTATCTCTGTTTTTAGCGATGGATCCAAATCAGATGAATCTGTTGGATGCGCGTTTATTGTAGAAGGGGAAGCCCGCCAATTTTGTCTTAATCCCAAAGCCAGTATTTTTATTGCTGAGCTATATGCTATTTTAAAGGCTTTGGATTTTAGTTTTGTTCATGGTTTCAACCGCATCCTTGTTTGTACAGATTCGAATAGTGTTGTTTGAAAGCCTCGACAATATGTATTCGAAACATCCGCTCGTGCAAGATATTCTCTGTAAGACACACGCCATTTGCTCTGCCGGTGGTGAGGTTGTCTTTTCGTGGATACCAAGTCATGTTGGTATCCATGGCAATGAATTGGCAGACGAAGCTGCTCGTGAGGCCTCTTTAGGAGCTAACATTGATATTCAGCCTGTCCCATTTCAGGACATGATGATATATTATAGGCAGGTTACACGGAATGAATGGCAGCGACGATGGGATGACGTAGCTGTTAATAAATTGAAAGAAATTAGGGTAACTGTTGCTCCATGGAAATCTTGCCGAGATAGTAGGCGTGAAGAAGTCCTTTTATGTCGTCTACGTATAGGACACAGTCGGCTGACACACGGTTATTTGTTACGACGATTGGATCCACCACATTGTAATAATTGCAATGTGGTTTTAAGTATTCGTCACGTGTTTTTAGATTGTCCAGGTATGTTGCGGAGAGTTTTTAGTTATCTCCGTCTCTCTGAGATGAATATGTCCCGTAGCTGTTAAGTTTTATGTAGTATATTATTTTATTTTTGTGAAGGCCTATTTACAGCCTTCATGTTTTTTACCTTTTATGCTAAAGACCATATACATCTTTAGTTTTTACTACGATTTTATTTTTCTGAAGAGCTTACATCTTCAGCTTTTATCGTTTTAGTTAACAGCTATTTTTAGACGTGACAAAGATAAGGGGCTCCCCCCGAATCGGGACGGGCGTAATCCATAGTGCTGTTACCGCCCATACAATTCATTTTATCTTTATCTTTATCTTCACAAGCTGAAACCAACCAAGCTTCCACACGAAATGGGTATTCGAGGGGAAAAGGGGTGTAAGTTTATGTTAAACGACCCTCCTGAGTCGATTAAGCAAGGTTAGAAATGTAAGAAACTTATTTTGTGTCCCTCGCCCTGTTATTGTTGGTACATCGGGTGTACTAAGCCATTTTTCTTCGTCGTTTTAGGGGAAAGGTTTCAGTTGGATCAGGAGTCAAATTTTGGAACTAATGGAAATTCGACCATTTCTTTTCCCGAGTGTATGTCTGATGAGGATCTTAGCTAGAAGGTCGAAACGTTACGTGTAATTTATTTTTTTACGAATAGTATAGTCTTGTTCAGCAGTCAGTGTTTTATTTTAAAGTATCAGTGTGTAATAATGAAAAAGTACAGCACTGTTAATTTTGTTTCATTATAAATACATGTTATAATAGCTCGGAAACATCTGTGAATGTTCCGGACGGGAAATACATTTGAGTATTGGTTAAATTCCAATGTCATATTGAAAATGTTCGCAGAATGCAATGCGGAACAGTAAATAATAGTATTATTCGCTAGTCAAAGAAAAAAAAAATCTTTGACTGCTCAGGTTCCGTTCAAGTTATTTTTAACGTTAAGCAAGATCTAACAAGGCTAATGCAAGTTCAAGTAACGCTGTGGGAAAAAAAAGTGTAGGGTTGAACATATCTATATTTGTGATTTATAGATTAGTTAGTGCCTGATTCTAGTAATCAATATTAAGGTTGACGGGCCCATGTAAAATTATATATGTTAAAGATAATCAGAGGCAAGCCTCCAAGGAAAAGTTGGGTTGTCTGGAATATATAATCCGATTGTTATATCGTGGACGTACGTTGTCGTTGTTGCAAATAAAGCTAGCAAAAGCGTTGTAAAGAAAACAATAGAAAACAAATAGATTATTTGTAACGTTCTGAGCTCAGCGACGCGAAAAGGTACCCCGGTATTTTCTCATACTAACTTGATTTTTATTTCACTAAATGTATATTTTGTTATCCAATATTGTATAGTACGGAATCCTATCTTTCCTGTTGTATCAGTACAGTAAAGCGTGGAGAAGCGTTTACTTTGTTAGAGATACAATCAACAGTTGATAATTTTGTGTATCTATCGAAAGGGGATGTAATCAGAAAAGTGCGTAATATTAAATTCCGTACAATATATAAGTTTAACCTTTGATATATATGAAAGTATGTTGAAAAACACCATCATTTATATTGTTAATAAATCCCATAAAAATAGTTTAAAGTGTTATTATCCTTTGATATACTCCAGTATATGTTCGTTTGAGGCTAATGAGTCAGTTTTGAACAATTCTGAAATTTTTCGAAACTTTGATCTGACAAAGTAGGAGATAGGGACTGTTTTATGATATTTTGAAAATTCCACCTCCTAATTTGCATATTCTGGTTTTGGGCGAGTTATGGTGTGTGAAACTCATTTTGAGGTGTTTGATCACGTCTTAAATTATTTTTGAGACTTTCCCGCCATTTTTACCTATTTATCAAAGTTGCGGTTCTGGTTTAATATTAGTGTTTTTAGTGGGAGCATTATCGGTTGAACCGTTATCTGACCTTCTGTACTCTTGAACACCTGACAAATTATTGCAATTACCGGAAGTCCAGTTGCAGATGTTAGGTTAATTCCCACCCCAGCCTGTTACTCTACGTGCCTTTTAATTCTCGCGGCGCTATATGCATATATAGAAGTGAGACGTAAGCACCACATAACAGTCTAGTTTTCTCCCGCGGTGGTCATCTCTTTACGGGTCGGTCACATTATTTGGGGCAGAAAACCCGGGATGGTCACAATATATATATATATATATATATATATATATATATATATATTAGTACGAATCAGTTCTTATGATTTCCAAAAATAAATACTGAAGTCAATAACTTCATGCATTTTGTCAGTGCAAATCCTGCTCTGAAAATAATAAAGTGAAAATTTAAAACCACTACTTCCTGTTACACGAGCCACCACCTCTTATTACATTCGAAATACGTGCTGTAGCAACATGGGTTTAAACAATACGATCAGAGCAGTTTTCTCAAATATCAGCTTAAAAATTTAAGTTTGACAAAGAAGCAATTTGCCGTTGCTCAATCGAGGTTTACCACGAAGAAAAAATTAAACTTTTACTTAATTTGGGAGGAACAAGGAGTGACGCTTAGTAATATAAGGGCAATTTAACATCGAAGAAAAGCATAGCGTAATTTCAAGCCACGACAAGCAAGAAATACAGTAAGTGGAATTATTAATTTCCTGATTAAAGAATTCATAGGCGCAAACAGAACCAATTTCTTCGATAATTAAACTATAGTTGTTTTTTATATTATTATTATTATTATCGGTCTCGGCTAACAAAGCGATTTCGATTTTCAGTTTGGGAGGGCAAAGTCAAAATTGGAGGGGGGTGTAAGTAGAGTTTTGCAAGGTTCCTATTGATTTTCAACCATAAAAACTTAAAAGTTCGGATATGTACTCTAGAATTTCGGGGTTAAGTCTAACAGAATTCCTCTAAATATATACTTATTAGAAATAGAGATTTCCTAAGGTAGGAAGTGAGATAATGTATAATATTTTTTTTATTTTATTAACACTATTATTTGTCTTTCACGATCCATTTTGGAATATTGAGTTTGCCTCATAATTATACGGATAAACTTTACTTTCGGGACCCCAGCTTCCACCAGGTGTTTATTCATCTGTACGCTCTACACCACTCATTTCCTTGAAAATAATTAATATAATGGGGTAAGGAAATGTATAATAACCTTTAATGCAAAAGCTTCATTATTTGCTAGTTACGCCTGACTTTACGACCCGCTAAAATGTATAATTCACAGCAGAAACACAACATCTCCAACGTGTGTAAGTGTGTAATGAGGCGAAAAGTACTTGGGACTACTTAGCTGCTTGCCTGTTGGTCACGAGTATATGGAGTGTTTGCTAAACGTATGCAAATTCGCGTATAATAAAATTATCTAACCTGACTTTAAATAACCGGTCCTCACTTGCTTGGAAGGTTATCCGCAATTTTTGTAGCAAAATAGTTTCAATCATCAATAGTAGTCCATATGCTGCCATATTTCTGTGTTGACAAACTTTAGTTTAGTGCATATTTAAGTAAATAATAATGAGAGATTTCTGTGACACATTTTGGATTGCTCGGTGTTCATAGAAGCGTCTGTGGTAATTATTTGCAAGGAAATTAGTGGTATAGAGTGTTCACATGGGCAAGGCGCCGATCCCGGGGGCTTTGGGGGCTAGATCCCCCCAATTTTGAAGTGCCCCCCAAATGGGGAGGCATATAATAAGGTGAAGTCGGTTCTCTTACTTCTATAGTACATGGTCATTCGTTTTCCCCTTCAAGTAATGTGTATCTCACTTTGGGAAATCTATTTCATTGATAAATCCCTCCCTGAAACTCGTGTGCTATAGTACTTATATAAATTACATCACGTATAATATCCCTCCCTGGCTTAAGGAGTTAATTCATTCATTGATTGTGTTGTTTCTGAAGTTTCGTGCATAAAATCGATAAAGATCATTTAGTAAAAAAAAGAAAAGAAAGAATGAAAGGAAAATGGAAACATCATCTTCCCAATATCCATAGGGAAGAGTAGAATAATCTTCCTTGTTTGAGGGATTAAGCTTCCTTCGCTTATTATTGACCATTCGATGTGTTTTGTACTGTCCTTTAGAAACAATTTTGTATCCTGCTTTGCGCAAGATATTGTTAGGACTAAAGATTTGAAGACTATCATACTTTTCAGTGACCAAATTGTAATAGTGCTCGTAATTTATTTGCTCTTTCGCTCGATAATTCAAAGTTATTTCACGAACTTTGTAAACATACTTCACTTCACCAGTAACAAGATTCCTCGTAGCATAACAATAATTTCTTGCACCCAATCCAACGAAACTTTGCATCTCCCACCCATCTTCTATTTCATTAGTCAATTCTAAGAGGTAATTTCCAGTACGTAGTAATAATGGCTCATCTTTTTTCTGCACGTATATAACTGAATCTGTGTCACAATATATGAGACGTTCTATACCTACAGTGTCCAGTAATTCATATAAACGAACTCTAGCCCACGAGGATATGAAAGCTGCTACTCCTACATTGGTAAAAGCATGAGGTGAATTCTCATTTTCAAAGTCTTTATACGTTACTTGTAATTTGTTTTGTCATATAGGAATCACATGTTGAACTTCCAAATGAGGCGAACGTAAGATTTCCAAAAAGCTTTTTCGATCACTAACAATGCGAGTTTGTGGAAGGTCACATCTTTGCCCCCATTTTCCAAAGAAAGCATTTAAAAATATTTTTGAAATATGTCTCAACCCGGCATTATATTGGATCCTATCATATTGAAGCGAAATACCTTCATGCTGCTCATAATCATGAATATATTGTTGCTTCTCCTCTTCCGTAGTACAATTATCAGGAAATCCACTGGCTTCCTGTTTCATTTTTAGGAAACTATTGACATACGGTTTGAAGAGTCCCTCGGTCATTTCCATTTCCCAGATTTCGTAAGTTTTTAGAATAACATATCCTTTCTCCAACGCCACATGTAGTTCAGGAGTACAAAATACTCCCTTGATTGCACGTTCTTCTTCATTATGTGCGCATTCTCCATTATTCAAGCCCTCCATACAAGACCTACACAAACCAAAGACGAGACGTTTATGTGCATTATATGGCAAAATGGGTATAGCAAGGTTTTTAGGAGCAAGTACTTTGCAGTGAACCAGACCATGGACACTAGCTGGATCAGGCATGTTTTTGCCTTTATGAAATTTAATTTTTCCCGTTGGCATAGGTTTCTTAGACATCACAAACGGATAAAGCGAGGTTACATCCAGATATGCTAAATACTCATCTTCACCACATTCATATAAGGCGCGAAAGCATTCGGTGCGTCCTACTTTGAAGGCGTCTTTAGGACGTAAAGGATCTTGCATTTCACAACACTCATTTGTTAAGAAACTTTGAATTTCAGGGGATGCTTGAACCATCTTGCTCCATTCGCATTCCCAGATGGATTTAACTTTAATTTTACAGCTGTTTTTAAGAAATTCTTCTCTCGCTAGTGTTGCCGGTCTTCCAAAGTGTGTCCCTCCTCATCAACGGGAAGACGCCGAAGTTGGGTGATGCATGTATGTCCGTGCCAGTAGCAGCCGTAGAATTCGTAACCAGTACGAGTTTTCTTGTCATATCCATCCAGTTTAAAGCGCTTAAATTGAACTTCACCTCCATTTTCTGCTGTTTGCAATGTAACATTATTTTATACTCTACATATTTTAACCATTGTTTTGCCGTTTTACTTTGTTGGTCAAGATGCTGGAAACCTAAAGGAGGAATTATTGGAATGGTGTTTTCTTTAAGATAGTGTGAACGGAAACATTCCATCGCATACGAGGCGATAGTGCTTGTTTGCAGGAAGCATTGTATTCCTCCCGTTTGTTGTTCAATAAGGTTTGAGAATTGAATCAATGCCTGTGCCAAAATGAAAACGTCATTCTTGCAATACTCCAAGATTTCTTTCTGGAAATCGAAAGTCTTGTCACTTTTAACACATTCCTTATGCCACGCAAGAACTGCATCCCGTTCATCGTCAAATCTCGAGTCAATATCAAAATATTCAATGTCTGGCCAAAGTCCGACATAATCCTGGTGTTTAGGAGTGTTAAATAGGTATGGAAATTCTCCTTTCTTTACATTTTCTTGTAAGCCCATCGTTGCTGGTAATTTGGATAATTTAACCCCCATGAATAAATATGTATCACGGAAAATGATATTATTTACAGTTAATTGAATAATCTTTTGTCCTTGTGCTATAATGTGAGGTGTCAAATTTTGTTTTTCCATAAGACATTGCACTACTAGTAATGTATCGAAACCAGACCCGTTATGTGAGAGTCCTACTACTTTCTGAAACTTAGGACCCTGTTCTAACACATGTTTAACAAATGCATCCATATTATAAAATACAAAATCTCTCTGACCATCGACATTACCACAAACACTACAAATATAATTTTCTTCCATGTCCTTACACTGATGACATCGATGAGATGCACAAATTAAGTTTGGTACACGCTCACGTTCACCATTTTTATCTACGTCTAGTAACATTGTTTCAACGTCAAAGATAATGTACAGGAAATCCTCAACTCGTTTTGGTTTGCTGGGTTTGACAAAACAGGAATGTGTTTCATTAACATGAATGTTGCACAGTTTACAATAATGTTCTCCACACACGTGTTTAGTTTTTCTGCTGCGTCTATCAGTTTTTACCCCACACTGCGGACAAAGTTGAACTTAATAACATACAGGTTTACCGTTGGCTATAGATTTGTGTTGATCATAGCAATTTTGGTTGGGGAACGTGCGATAACAACACCAACATTTCAAGTCCTTATCGTTACTAGTATCATTATCGTCATGATACTCTTCACAATGAGTACATAAATATTTACATTTATGGAACCGACGTTCCTTATAAGGCGTGAGACAATGATAGCAGTAACCATCACTCCCTAAAATGCCGTAATAGTTTCAACGACATCATAATGATTGTCTTCGTATCTTAGAAACAATTTCTTCTCTGCTGACTGTCCTGAATACACTATCGTATACTCTCGACTTTCCGGATCACGTACGTACACAATAATTTGATATTTGTCACCGTAATGTTTCTGGAACTTATCTACATCTTCAATGCTTCCACCATTTTTACTAAATCAACTTTTGCAAAATAACACAACTTCGCAGCTGAACAAGCCCACTTCTTAGGATGTGTTTTCATGTAGCGTGCATTGTCAAACTCTTTATCAGCTCGTAGTTTCGCCAATACCAAAGCCCTCGCGAGACAATCAGGAACATATTCAACTGGTATCATATGTTTTTGGAGATATTTTTCTAAAGGCAAATATTTGTCATTGCCATATCGCCCCTGCCCGCGAATAGGATCGGAAATGTCAACTTTGACGGTTACTTTATCCCCTAACAAGAATTCCTCGTTAGAATTAAGAACATTTTCAATACTACGCAAAATATGTTCTACATTAAGATGTGCACGCAATCGCCATGGTATGTAAATCGTCTTATTTTCTTTACAATTACTACTCTCAATTGTAAAAGCTATCTTGGAATCGAGATCGACATCTTTAAGTAAATGTTCCATAGCAAAATTAAACAAACTGTTAACATATTCCTCTGGGTTAGGAATTGACTTTACTACGGAATTGATGGTAATTTGACGTCCTTGCAAACCAAAGTTAGGATAGCTTTTTTCACATTCACTAACGATCTCAGTCACTATTTTTTCCTGCACCATACATCATAGGCATACTATTATTCTCCATCCATTGTACAACATTAATATTAAGCACACCACCACCATCACTAGAATCCTCTTCTGTACTAACGTCATTGTCTACATCCATACTACTTTCATCACCATCCACTACATGCATATCACAACTGCTAACCATACTAGAGTCATCACTATCCACTTCCGTAACAGCATCACCGTTACACCGTGTATCCAAACCGAAAAAGTCAACTGCATCTTGTGGGATCATTCCATCAGGTTCGGTGAATATCTCACAATAATAACTCCACGCCAAGTCCTTACTTTCTACACTTCCGAAAAATCCATAATGTCCAAGATCGATAATGTCTTGACCAGTCACACAGTTTTTGTAAGACAACTTCTTCATCATTCCGAAAATAGTAAAGCAAGTAGTGAAGCAGTATGCTGGAATCATGTTTTGTTGGACAAAACCCTAACAGCTTGTAGTAGCACAACCGATTCCAACATTCAAGTACACGATCGGGTTCGTCATAGCCTTGAATCTCTTGGGCAGCAAGCAAAACATCAATCGGATTTTCCATGGCTTCAAACAATTAGGTATCCTCCAAGAAAAGCACCATACACAAACCAAGTTGAACTGTTTATACACACAAAGTCGAATTCCGCAGAAAAAAACACCAACACAACCAGCTTGAATACAAAGCTTACACTGAAGATTCTCACAGACGAAAGCAGATCTTTGCACCTCGAGACTCAACTGCAAACATACGAATTAAAGTAATGAGTGCTAGATATATTATTTGAGCGCGGACGCGAACGAAAACTATCATACAAGGGTGTCAGAGGGAGGCGTAAAGTAAGAGGGGGAATGAAACATGCGCAAATCAGATGTGCAGTAACTATATCTCTCATTATCAAACCTATCGTTATTCATAAAATAGCATTACACATATAATATCTGATACATCTGTAAAAATGTATGCCGGAAATAACTAAGTAATGATTCTCGGCAACGCCTCGAGTCAGCCACCGTCAAGCTTCCAACTCCCAGCTCCCGTGAAGCTAGCAAGAATGTTTCAGTGTTAGGTTATGTGACTAACGTTTCGTCTTGAGTGACATAACAGCTGCAACACTGTCAAGGCAACACTGCATACCACTAGTAGTATAATGGTGAAATACTTTAATACTTTTTATAACACTATTTTTCTCTTTTGAATCTTACAGTGCTTCCAGCTTTTATTCTCATGTAACAAATTAATTTATTTTTTCTCATCCTAAGTTAGCAACCTGTAAAAGTCCGATTATTTCACCACGAGTGTATTAACACTTTTAAAAGTTTTGTAGTCATTAAGTACAGTTTTGCATACTCCTTTTGCAGTCCGTATCCTGTGAGATATGCAACCTAACAATACTAGTAAGATACTTTGCTTTTGGAAATGTAGTCTAAGATCCGAGCATATCAGACAATAAGAAAACTTGGTGATATCATTTTATTAAAATAATCCATGGTTGGCAACACATAAAAGTTTGGTATAAGTTGGCAACTCTTGTTGACGTTGTTGAATTACTATACAAGTGGTAAAGAATAACTTATTAAATTATTTTAAGATGGAAACACTGTTAAGGGTAAGATGACAACACTGCTTGTTCAGCAATGCCAGCTGGCTGTGATATTCTCTCACAGACTCTTTCCCCCGCCTGTCTCCTACTCTTCCTGTTTCAAGTAAACATATGGTTGCAGGCTGTGAAAGCAAGGCATGGACTTCCGGTGTGCAGTGCTAGTTTCTTAGTGTGTGTGTTTGTGTGTGTTTCTGACGGGGTTCTGCAAAAGTTGGCATATGCGGGGTATGTCCTTGCATCAGGCGATAACATTCATCGGTCAAGTCCCGTAAACTTAGGAAATATTCTTTCATTATACTACCTAAGATTCTGCCAGGGAAATATATAAAAGTAAGTAATTATAATTTCTCATTACCCTTATATTTGTCTTTATCTACATTACAAAACACTGTATACAAAGGCTATACCCAGTTTAATTCATTAATATATTCAATACAAGTCAGCTACATGGTCTCAGGAAAGGTAGTTTTATCAATCCGTGTCGTATAAAGAGAGTACATTGTAATTCTAAGATGTCAAAGACTTAAATTGAGACAACAAGCAGTCCAACAGACCTCATTTTCTTCTTATATTATGAGTAAATGTGGTTCCAAACAGTCTTTTTTGACTATAATCAGCTCTTTCTAGCTTTCATTTGGTTCAAAGTAGTGCATATGCTGTTTATCTTCGTAAGGAATTAGTCTTTTCGACCATAACGTACATGCAAAATCGTAATATAATTATAAAATACAACTGAAAGAGTAGATGATATCTAAAAATCATGTTCAAGCTACTTCAAAAGTGAGTTTTCTCGTTATATATTGTTTCAAAGTAGTCCATATTATGTAAATCCATGCTTTTCGCCTTTAAATACGCATTCAACCTAGTTTTAATGACAGTTTTCTTATTACATATTGACTACATATGGTTCTTAGGACTTCTCTTTATATTAATAAAGCGCATAATATAGGCAATTTTGATTTACCAGAGTTGATTTCCCAATTAATATGCAAAGTGTACAAGTAAAATAATGTCTACACTCCATTCTGAACAGTCCCTCACGCGAGAAAATCGAAACAATGAGTCCTTTGCACCATATTTTTCGTGAAGATATAGTTTGTTTCTCTACTATTTGTGTTGAAATGCCTATTTCAATGTTGTATATTAACAAAATTGTATTGCACATGGTCAAAATCGGGTAATCATCCATCTTAGTGGCGCCATTTTCATATTCAAGAACTTGTTTTGTAACAACTAACCTCTAATATGGCGTTATTCTCGTATTTTCGGGTTTCAAAAGTACCTCAAAGACTAGTTTTCTGCTTAAAATCATGTTTGAATATCTCTTTCATAGTGCTTACCGATAAATAAGAGGACTTCATTCTCTAAGTTTCACATCAATTAGTCCTTTTCGTGCTTTATTAAACCTCTTTCTACTTGAAATCCCACTTTTCTCCCTATATATTGACTGGAAGAACTCCCTTCCTGATAATAAACACCGAAAACAGTTGCAATTTCATCTGAGAAGTCGGCTTTAGGCACAGCATAATCGTTTTTGTGCTATAGATTACGACCAAATAATTCTTTCCAGGGGTAAAATACAATGTAAAAGTCATTTCTAGTTAAATTATCTGTTAAATAAGTTCTCCAAAGTGATAGTTTGAAGTTTAATTCATTCTTTTCCTATTTCAAAAGAGGTCTTTTCTCCTAAAAACGCCAATGAATACCTATGTGAAGCAGGAAATAGCCTTCAAAACAGTTGCTAATCGGTTAAGTTCTAGTTAAACATGCACGTCAGAAGACGTGTTATACAGGTTTCCATTGCATAAAACAATAAACACCCCGCGGTATTAAGCTAAAATCAGATTTCAAATATGGTCCAGATGCGTCTCGTATGCCATTCAAAGGAATAATCAGCCTGTATTAAGATAGATTATCTTAAAAGTAGCGTCTATAATTCTGTTATATAGTTTTTGCATGTCGTCTGAGACAATATATACCTGATATTTCAAGTTAAAATAGATTTCTACACATACAGTACACTTCTTTGTACACTTTCGGTACGCTAACTAGCTCACAAATAGCAATATTGTAGTAATTTCGACTTTAAAAGTCTTAAGAAACATCTCAAAAGTAAAATATTAGGAAAACTTTTGCTTACAAATGCATTAATCACATATCATACGATTCTTTGTGCACAATAAACGCACTCCTAGTGTCCAAATTATTCCAAAATTGGTACTAATGCAGTAATCTCGGTTTATATTGACTCAAGTCGCACGGTTCTACATATAAAATATGTATATTTCATCGTCTCAGGACTTCAAATCATTCATTTATACAAATAGAGGTGTGAAAACAAGCAAAACACGCTTCTTATGCAGAATAATCACATCTCTGGAGTAGAAATTATTCATAAAAGATGATAGTATTATAGCAAATAGATATATTCACATTATGTATACGTAATTTCTTATATAAAGCTATCGTTAGATAGATTATCTTTGAATATTTATCCTAACTATGTAAATAGTTCTCTTATTTTGTATCAAACCTCACCGGTTTCTTCTGTTTAAATATTTAAGAAAGAGTTATCATGCATTTTGTTTCTTACCATCTAGTTGAGACAACAACAGAAAAGATTTTCACTCCCTCAAGTCTTCTCTAACACTGCGAAAATTAAAACAATATTTGACGCGTGCCCCAATAGATGGCGTGATTTGTAATGTAAAACAATTAATGTCTGGGCAGACACACTTCATTTCTCCATCCTCTGCAATCGACGCGACCAGATTTCCTGTTTCACACGGCCAGAAGATTGCCATGCTTGTCTGTGGGGTCAAAGAGTTGAACCTAGGGCCCAAAGGTGAAGTTCTATGCGGAAGGAGATGACAGTTTTGTCAAATTAATAGCCTGCATATGTCATTTGTTTCTTACCATCTAGTTGAAACAACAACAGAAAAGTTTTTCACTCCCTCAAGTCTTCTCTAACACTGCGAAAATTAAAACAATATTTGACGCGTGCCCCAACAGATGGTGTGATTTGTAATGTAAAACAATTAATGTCTGGGCAGACACACTTCATTTCT
Organism: Lepisma saccharinum; assembly: GCA_022664845.1. Classification (NCBI taxonomy): domain Eukaryota; kingdom Metazoa; phylum Arthropoda; class Insecta; order Zygentoma; family Lepismatidae; genus Lepisma; species Lepisma saccharinum. The sequence goes on along the minus strand of JAGDQP010005121.1, from coordinate 17,744 downwards.
CCACCCTCTGCAATCGACGCGACCAGATTTCCTGTTTCACACGGCCAGAAGATTGCCATGCTTGTCTGTGGGGTCAAAGAGTTGAACCTAGGGCCCAAAGGTGAAGTTCTATGCGGAAGGAGATGACAGTTTTGTCAAATTAATAGCCTGCATATGTCATTTTTGTACCAGATGCTTGAATTTCGGTGGGGTGGGCTGGGAGAATCTTAAACACCACTACTATTTAATGATTAATTACCCCATCCATTTATTAGAGAGAAAAGGGAGGAAACAGATGCGTTGTTTCGTCTTAAAATTTTCCAGAGGAAGAAGGGGAGAGTAAGGAAAGAAGTTTTCACTGCATCTTCCGGTTGCTTTGACAAATTTAGCTTGTGTTCAGACGAATCATTGCGAGAAGCATGATCCAAACATTGGCTAGCGTTTTTGACTTCAAGGCGATACTTGAAGAGGTAAGCGGGTTCGAGTCTTCTTAAGTCACCCCGACCAATCATTTAGACATATCTAGCATATGTCTTCTTGATTTGTTATCGAATTCATTCTATAGCAATATAGATTACATTGACTGGTCACTATAGGTTGTGCATAAAATAATTGACACTTATCTGAATTATTAAATACAATTAAAATAGAGGTAATTGCTGGATTAAAACAATAAAATATAAGACATTGAAGGTAATATATACATCAAATGACTAAAACATTGATAGCAGATTGATTACTGAGTATTTCACGTATTGCTTTCACCAGCCATGTACTTTTAGTATAAAAACATAATATTGTAATAATTTAAAGTACTGGTTCAATGAAACTGATAATTTCATCTATTATTATCACTACCTTCTATTACATAATCTACAAACTCTGAAAATGATTGTAAACTTAAAATAAAGTAGTATTCCATGGTACAACTTGTATAAAATCGACATAACTTATGGAGCAACTACTTTTTACGTGCGATTCATGGTAGTGCCTAAAGTATTATAGAAGGAACAAAAAATTGGTGCGTTATTTCGGGGTTTTACTGTATTTTTGTCCGATTATTCCCCCATTATACTACTCAGCAATCTCTTCAAGTGGAATGTCAGCTTTTATAACTAAAGGATTTTTACTTTGATCTCTGGTATGTGAGAAAAGTAATTGTTCTCCATACTGGTCGATCAATAATTGCTTCATATTGCGATTGTTCACTTCACAATTACTGCCATACTTTTCTTTGAGAATACAACACATTCTAGTAGTAAAAGACGACAGCTCAATGGGATTTGCACTCATATCTCTTTCAAATTCATCTTTTGGAGTCTGAAATGCTTCGAGCGCCTGATCACGTTTCTTGTCTGCCACTTTTGATAACCCACACTTATTGAAGTACTCTCTGCGACACTGATTGTGATATAAGACATCAGCAGCAAATATGGATTTAGTATCTTCATATACACTTAATCTGGTAAATACATGATCTTTTTCACGTCTACATGCATTCAAAAGCTTCTGAACCATTCCTTCTTTTCATATTCTATACAAAGTTCTTTCTTTCTTCTTTCGCTCTTGCTGGCAGAAGATGCACTTCTTCATGTCTGTTCCAACACGCCTAGTCTGTACACCTTCTCCATCTGTAATAAGATCATCACTCTGCTCGAGGTTGTTGGATGAGTCCCTCTGTAGTTGCCGTTCTCTTTGTTTAATTTTGTGTTCACTTACATACGAACAATAACACTATCTGTGCCACACTAACGCAGGTTGAGCGCCTGCTTCTTTACTGCTAAAAATACTCTGCATCCTGTCGTCGTTCTGCTGCAACTTGAAGTTTAACGAAACTTGTAGCTTCTGGATCGGTGAGTAACTGTCCGTTTGAGGTATGGCAAATGATGCAAGGATAGCTATCTGATACTTTCTGCCTCTTGGAATGCTGCATAACTTCAGATGTTGTGCTTACTTTGTAAGGGTAGAAATTGTAAATCTTGAAAGAGAAAGAAACATAAAATCAGAAACTGTTTCAAAAGTAGAACTCACAAATTATGCCAAATGAAAAATGAACATCAGTAACATTTTGTATACGCATTATAGAGAAGGATCCAGCTTGCACTGAGTACTCAATGCAACTACAATTCAATTAAGTTTATAGTTTCTGACCTCCGAGGCAAATACAACCTAAACACTTGTACAGCTTACTTGTTTTACCAAATTTGTTGTAGTAATATTAGATTTTGACGACCATCTTGGATTTGCACTATCTTAGAACATGACGTCGTCGATTTGTGACATCACTATGGCATAGAAAATACAACCGAAGGAACATTGGCTCTGGTAAAGTAATGCACGATTAGAAAATTTAGTAAAAATACTACTTCCTTACAGTGGAAGGGACAAAATTACAAATAGGAAGAACTTGAAATAATATTTTTTTCTTCCCACACATTACTCCAAATGAAGTGAAAATTGGTGAATTTGTAATCCATAAAGTGTTCTATTTTTCTAAATATTTGGATTTGTTATGACTACAAGGAGAGCGGAGCTATTAGTCGCGAAATTCGCCGAAAGGGAAATTTCAGAGGGAATTTTTATTGAAATTCCCTCACAGTTCCTCTCTCTTAAGTCACAGTCTAACACAAGTAGTACCACTTGAAAGCCTGTTTAAAACTGAAGAAAACCATGTGCGAAACATAATTGTACGATAATTAATACAGCAGCAGTGCCTATTTAAATGAAAGTCTACAATTCTATCGAACGGCATGGTAGCCATATTGAATTCTGGTCGTCGTCTTGGTTTTGCACCACCTAGGAACATGACATCATCGCTTTCTGACATCACCATCATATGGGGAACAGGATAAAAGAAACATTAGCTCTGGTAAAATTTTGCAAGCTCAATGTAACCTCTATTTTGGTTCGCTGGCGACAAGGTGTCACGACGACAAGTTGACCCACAAAATGTGGTATAACTTGTCGTCGTGACACCTTGTCATCGTCCCGACGAAGACACACGAACATAATGGATGTTAGGTCGTACAGAGGAGCTGAAGGTGACACCGACCATGAATTAGTGATCACAAAAGGAAGGGAAAAGTCATGCATCGCGAACAGAGAAAGCAAGCGTCAAAACAACTGAAATTCGAAGTGAAACTATTAATTAATTCGAGCATGAAAGCAGATTACCAACTCGAACTCTCAAATACGTTCGAAATCCTAGACGACTCGAGTAATAATAATAATGATGATATTAATAAGGAAATTGATGTAAGATGTGGGAGGTAATTCGTGAAAATTAAGAGCGCAGCGAAGGAACGTGTAGGTGAGAAGAAACAACAGAAAAACAAATCTTGGTTTGATGAAGAATACCTTAAGCTTCATGAGGAACGAAAACACGCAAGGTAACGGTGGCTAAGTAATAAAACCGAAGCAAATACAGTAACGCGAAACGAAACGCTACACGCGGGTTCAGAAACAAAAAAGCGAGAATATCTGACGCAGAAGATTCAGGAGATAGAGGAAAACGGGGAGACAAATAACATAGAGATCTATAGAAAGGGGTAAACTCGTTAAGAAAAGGTTACCAGCCGAGGTTAGGTATGATTAGAAATGAACGTGGAGATCTTCACGCTGGTCCGACTAAAATTATTGATGTGTGGAAAAGTTATTTCGACAAACTTCTTAATATACACAACAGGTAACAAACAACGGAATTTCAAATTCATACGTAGAACCGTGTATTCTCGAACCTAGCGAGGTCGAGATCGATATTGTCGGTAAAGAAATTTAAAAAAAATTCAAATCACCAGGAATAGACAAAATTTCAGCCGAATTAATAAAATCAAGAGGAACAGCACTAATCAAGGAACTACATAAATTGATAAATGCTATATGGAGAAAGGAGGAGCTCCCAAAGGAATGGAAACCTCAATAATACTTCCTATTTACAAAGAAAGGCGATAAATCGGACTGTAATAATTACCGCGGAATCTCGTTACTTCCAACCAGTTACAAGGTATTAAGTAATATTCTGTTAATACGCCTAAGTGTGTACGTAGATTAAATAATTGGAGATCACCAATGCGGATTTAGAAGAAATAGATCCACGTTGGACCAGATCTTCGCCTTGAGACAAATTTTGGAGAAGAAATGGGAATACAGAGGGACCAGATATTCATTGATTTTAAGAAAGCATATGATTCTATCAAAAGGGACAAGTTATACAGTATCCTGATACGATTTGGAATTCCGAAAAAATTGGTGCAACTAGTGAAGATGTGTCTCAGCGACCCCACAAGCAGAGTACGGATAGGTAATAATATGTCAGATAATTTCAAAACTCGCAACAGATTGAAACAAGGCGATGCCTTGTCACCACTACTGTTTAACTTTGCGTTAGAATATGCGATTTAAAAATTAAAGCGGACGAAAAGGGACTGACTATCATTGAATGGTTTGAATCAACTATTTGTATACGCGGATCATGTAGATTTAATAGGGGACGATATAGATGCACTGCCAAGCAACATCGATGTCTTAGTAAAAGCGTGCGATGAGATAGGTCTACAGGTAAACATAGATAAAACAAAATACATGGTAACAAGCCTATACACAGGGAATGAAGAAAATAAAAACATCAGAATTAGGGATGAGTAGAAGAGGACATACTTTCTTACAATTTAAACCGGTTTTATTGCCTTTAGGAATGTATGTAGAAGGCTGTGGTTGGTAGGAGATATTATAGAGGGGAGGGAGGTTTTCGTAGAGCCTACAAGCTTGTATATGAAATAGTGGAGACTATATGTGATAAAGATTGTACTATTTTTTTTTTTATTTAACCGCAGTCGCCATGTTTTTTTTGTTATATTACCCACATCGTTCCGCGTCGTCGTCGCTTGTAATAGCCGACGGGTTGCCGGTTGTCCGTGCCGGTCGCGAAAATCATAGAACGCGCCGTGGTAACTTAAATATAATTTTTTTAATGTTTGTAATTTTTTACAGTGTACCAGACAATAATTTTTATTAAGAAATTGTGTGCAATTCATCACTTAAGTTGTACACAGTTATGCTATGCATACTGAAACTTATGATTTCTTGGACAACTGAGAGACACTCTTCGCTCCTCTGAGCCTAACAATCCTTATAAAATATTTTTTCTTTGGGTGCTTTCTGCTGCACTGACCAATGGATACGCTTTTTTAAACTGAAGGTTGAGAAATTGTAATTAGCTAATATTATTACGCTTTATTTTGCTGATGAATAAGATTTTAGTTAAGGGTTATATAGTTAAGGTTTTAGTTAAGGTCTTATAGTTAAGGGTTCCGGGGAATTTCTGGAAATTTCTTTCTTTTGCAGTTGCAATCTAAGACTGGATACCGTTTTTTTGTATTTTATCTATACTCAATCACTTTTTGACCGATGTGCAATAAAGTATACTGAAGACAGAAAAGAACTGTACATTTCTTCTTTTAAAGCATCATCCTGACGACGTTTTCTTATTGTAAACACTCGTTTAGAGAAGGACTTGTATTGAATACCACAATAAATGAGAAGAGTCGTTATGACAATACATTGAAAATATATTTAAATGTATATTGTTTGTATACAAATATATTGTTTGTATTCGCACCAATGCAAGCACTTTGAAATTTCGCTTTTAAGCTTTATAACGGAAGTGGAGACTTCTGATTTATAAATGAAACCTTTTGCGGAAAAGAAAATAAGCTGCCGGGAAAAACCACTAAAAGAATAAAGACTACCTCTTTAGAAGATTTTGTGTAATGTCGAAGGCCTAATTACTTTAGGTCAGGAATTGGTTTTCACAGTGGTCGCCAAAGAAGAAGAAAATAAGAAGACATAGCTATAAATCATTTTGAAAATTTAATACCACATTTTTGGCTCTATACTATACATTATAAGGAACGGCTAATTTAATTTTTATTACACAGATATAGAAATATGTTTTACAAGTGCAACTGTGTCTTTCTTTTTTGTTTTGAACTAACCACGAATTGTAAAGAAGCCGTCTTAAGTATTTATGGCGACTAGGAGAGATGCTATGCTTTGCGGAAAAGGTTTTAAAAGATAAAGAGATTAGAATGCTTTGGGGTGACCTTTAGATTTTCGTTGAGCGACGCTAAGGAAAATTCTGGAAAGAATGTGCAATTCTATAGTTTGAACTGATAGTTTTACTGTTTTACTAAATTTCGAGTTTGAGAAGTAACTGATCAACTCTGCTTTGAATTCTGTTCTGGAGTATATCTGCAACTTGAACGTTGTCTTATAAGATTACTGATATCTGTGGAAAAGTAAGTAGATTTTTTATTTAAGTTATAATTTTAGTAGATGGAGGCTTCTTGAAGAAAATTCTGTATGTGTGCCTATGCATCATATTTTAGTTACTATGAATGAGAAATATTTATACTGTAGTTGGGATTGCTTCTTTTATTTTAATTTTTAATGTTTTACGAATAATTTCATTTGTTTACCGGAGATAGTTGGCTGTAGGATTCAAAGCCAGCACATTTGAGTCAATGGACCTTTGCATTTTATTCTGGTCTATAGAACTGAAGTCGGAATAAAGTAGGGAGAGCATATTGCAAATGATTTTAATATAATTTTTGATTCGTAATAATTTAGATTATGTGTTGTCAAACTCTTAGTAAAATTCGATGTCACCGCTGGGAATTTCTAATTTGAAACGGATAAATTGAAATAGAATATAGTATTTACCTTTTTAAATTGCATTATTTTCTGTGGCAATAAAATATTTTTTGTCCTTCCGTAATGTGAAACGATTACTTTACCACGTAACTGCAGTGACTTGTTCCATTTGGAAATAGACTAATAGTTTTCACTGATGGCCAACAATTGAACTTGCCTGCCAGAGTTTGTTAATACAGACTGGGGGGATGTTTGCTAAATTATTAAAAATGATGATGGATGTTCTGTGGAAAGGCAGCTTTTGACCTGAAGGTCTAGGTGAACCAATTGTGATTTAGCAGTGCCTTGTATTAGTTGTCCTAAGATTGGACACAAAAGTTAATGTGCATAGTTTTGTCCTTTATGCTCCTTGGATTTAAAAATATTTTGAGCGGGTTATACATATTCTTGACTGATAGTATGCAATGAGGTGTGATAGATTTTGGCTTTTTGAAATTCGATTGAACCGGAACTAAGAAGATTTGAGTTGGAGTACTGTGAAAATAGTGTTTTATGAGATGTGAAAGACTCCATTTTGTAGTCCTAAAATTAAAGATTTCGACAAAGGTCCCTGGAAAGCCAACAATTTTTAGATATAGATGGACCAAATTTTGCAGATAAATTAAATAATGTGTTACAGAATATTCAATTTATTCCTTCTATATATTTCCCTTTCCTAACTTATTCAAAATCCCAACCTATTTTCCTTATTATGGAATGGTGACGGTCTATGGTTCATAAACCGTGTTTGTAACAAAGGATGTGAGACAACGGAAACGAATGTTATTTCTGTCTTGAGAATGAATCGCATATCTGATGAAATCATACCACTCAACAGGATTTTGTAGTATTGATTGCAAAGCTATTTTGGCAATTATTAAAGAAAGTGAGAATACGTTATTGTTATAACAACAGAATTTAGGAAACCACGAAATGTTAGTTGGCTCTGGAATGTTATCCTTTTAGAATTGATCAACAGGAAAGATGGACTCTTCTATCCTTAATTTCTAACCGCAAGATTCCTTGTTTTCCCTAAAAAAATTAAAAGACATAATTTGGCTTGAAATAAACAACAGTGCAATCACTAATTCTCTGCAGACAACACAATAATTAACGTCACGTCGAAATTTCCATCGGAAACGACGTCAATCAGAAAGTGCTTAAAATGCTATTCATATTTTTCTTGTTACGTCAGTGTGTGAATAGAAGACGAACGCCGAACATCGCAGCTCCAGTAAGATCAGATCTATTTCAATTTAATTCGTAGACTTAGAATATTTAGATTTATGTTTTTCTATAATCCGCCATACCGAGATTGATATGGAGTATTAGTAATTGTTTGCTTAATGTAATTCAGAATCTCTTTAGCAATGATGTTTCATTCAAGGTTGAAATTGTCTATTTTGAGAAGAAAATATTAGAAGTAGGTATGACTAATGTGTTAACGATACGGGAAGGAATAGAGTGAAGTTCTAGTACGAAATAATTGCTACAGTAAAGGTATTTCTGGTCACAGATCATACGGGATATAACGGCCTGCTTGTTAAGATAAGTGACAATGGAAACTCTTGCTATGAGATTACTGAATTGTAAGATGACTTTGGCTATGAGCGATGATATGATTACTCTTGTTTAAATATGTTTCCCTCACTCTCTCTCTCTTTCTCTGTTAAATCTATTCGATCAATAGTTATTCTCTTGTTCTGTGTTAGTAATTTAAGTTATAGCTTGAGAGATGGAGTATTCTCTAATTTGGATATTGTAAATTAATTATTAATGAGAATCTTATTAATTGTATGTAAAGAAAGAAAAGATCACTATTCTAACTCCCCCTTTACGATTTCCTTAAAAGGATTGATAGCTTCGCCTCAGGAAGTTCACTCTACTTTATAATTGTGGAAGTTCATTGTCAAAATAATTCCAAAGTCCTCAAGATAACTTTGTTACCTTATTCTTTATTTAATTGTTATTGTTTTATTCTTATTCGTTAAATAAAAGAAATCCTTTCTAGAAATCCATTCAGAATTGGAAATATAAAGGTATCCTCACACCTAGACTAATCAATCTTCTTTTTAGGAAACTTCAAGGATTGAAGTCAGTAGCCCGACATGGCCAGCTGTAAAATATTAATTTTACTTTTCAGAAAGGATAACTTCGTTATTTCTTTAGGAAGGTCGGAAGAACTACCAAAAGCTCTACCACAAGAACCTACAGAATTGCTCTACCTCTTAGTTACAATGCCCTATATATAATAATCTTATTTCAGGAAAAGGAAGCCTTATAAGAAAGGTTAGGAAATCAATACTTATCATCTGCTACAAATTAGTGGAGTTTGCGCCTTAAGTTCTCCCCCTCCTCACTGGCAACTATTTTCGCACACCTAACCTCTTCCACCCTACCCTTTAAACTTTTTTCGGTGGTTGAGATCTTCATACTCTCTTTGGATTTCAGGACATAATTAACATAACACTATCATCAATGGTATATTAGATAGTAGTATGTAGTCATTTATATTTTATACTTATTATATTAATAATTGATGAAGGTTTTAGTAATGTTAAGCATTTGTGGAATTATAATATATACTTGTCCATAATATTTCGTGGCTCACTAGTTAGTTTTTACAATGTTCATTTTGACTGCTTTGTGTGTTCTTGCACCTCCGTTCGTTGTGTTGGGATATAGTATTTTTCATTTTCTTATGGGCCACAGTTAGATAATTCTTCGGGCACCAGTGATTAATATTTGTTTTCGTGGACAATGTTTTACTCTATAAATCTTAGAACAATTCAGTTTGCGGCACCATCAAAATTTTAAGTCCGAACTCTTTGTTCCCTTGATTGGGCACCTGTACTACATTGATTTTAGATTACTTTCAGAAGCTTGTTAGTTTCTTTTAACCCCCCTCTCCTCTACTGCTGTGAGTATTTTATTTTCGAAGTCCATTACATTTATTGTTCGTTTTACGGCAATTTGTAAATCGAATCTGATTTGTTATGGATGAATTGTAGAAGATTGCAGTAATTCTTATATTTACAGATTAGTGTTGCTTCTTCATTTACTCAGTGTAACGCGTCCTACTTTTACGAGACTACATTTTGTTGTCGCATTTATTTTCATAGGACATAGATTGATTGTATTGTGGATTGTTCAAGTCGGATGTACACTTTTTTCGCCGTACCTACGAGATATTTATCGTTTCTTGTTACCCTTCGGGTTCCCCCCTTAGATTTATAGCTTACGGTTTTTAGTTTTCTGCCATTTGTTAGACACCCCGTTCTTATTTTCACAATTTCCCAAGTATTTTTTAGGTACGAATGGCTCTCCGTTCCATGTGTATCAGGCATTTCCGAAACTTTATAACTTTTTTGTTTCGCCTGGCTCCCTACAAAAATATTTCTCGTAGTATGTTTTGGAATCCATTTTTAGATACTTTTCTGAATTCGTTGTAACCCTCCTTATTTTTCTCAGTGTTTCTGCATCCCTGTTCGTTCACTGTCTTCAATTAGAGGTTAAGTTTCATACTTTGTTGCGCTTGTAAGGTACTTACATTGTTCTCAGCCACAGAGCGTTTTATGACAATGGCTACTGTCGAATCCTTTATGGATTCGATAACTTTAGCTACCTTCGCTAGCTTTAGATAATTAAAACGTTAAAAGCGAATGATTGATATTTTTTCCGCACTTGGATCCTTTGGATGTGTAGAGTTAGTAACGGCTACCTCCTTTGTTATAAGTTTACCTCCCTTCCCCACATTCCTTTAGTCGAAATCACATTAACAATCTTGACCTTGATTTATTCCGTCCTGCTTTTAATATTCCTTTCATTCTATGTTTCACTACGAGATAGTTTCCCTAGTATATTTAAACGAGCCCTAATACACTATTTACTGTCACTAATAATTATTGTGCACTGGTATTTATTTAGATCTGAATTCGTTTTATTGGAATTATTTGCATCGAGATTGCTGCTACATCACGTTTGTTTTCTGTTTTTCATTTTTCACGGGTATCAACTCACACCGGAAACCGCAAGATATTCTATTCTTGAAGCTCCATTACATGTAAGTTGGTTAGTAGTGTTTTCTGTAACTCTATATATATACACTGAAATATTGACTAACTAACTAACTCTATGGCTTATGAAACTCACAAGTTCATCGCCGCAGTAACAAACGTTCGCCATTGGATTCTATCCTGGGCAATATTAAGCCAGTTTTCATCACGAACACTTACTTCTCGAAGATCTCTTCTAATATTGTCCTACCAACGACGTCTCGGTCTTCCCAATGGCCTCCTTTTATCCGGCCTTCCAACCAGGATAGAATATAATCTTCCTTTCACCCACCCCCCATCCGAGCTACATGGCCTGCCCATATTAGTCATCGCGACTTCATTATTCTTACAATATCTGGTGAATCGTACACTCCGTGTATGCACTTCATCATGCAGTCTCCTCTATCCTCCAGTAATCTCGTCCCGTTCCGACCCGTATATCTTTCTCGAAACCTTATTTTCAAATACTCGTAATTTATGTTCATCTGCTAGGGGCGTACTACAACTTTCGCAACCGTAAAGATTACCGGCAGAATAACCGTTCTGTATATTTTTAATTTCAATTTCCCTGATATTAATCGCGATGTTAGAAGTTTTTGTGTGAATAGAAACAGAATAGAAACATGTGTTGCTGGTGATGGGGGGAACAAATGTTTCCATTCCGGGACTGGTATCTTCTTCTTTATAAGTTTTTGCTCTATGGTCCTTTCCGTTTCCTCAAACTGATTACCATTGTCTGCTAGGCCGGTAGTTACCGTGCTGCTACCTGCACCCGATGTACTGGCGTGCACTGTTATCCCGCGGGCTATGTTTTAGCGCTGAGCCTCCGTTGGCTATGTTTTTCTTACTCGCCCCAACTTGATTCCCTATTTCCATATTCACAACAGGAGTAGGATCCTCTGTATGTCCAGTTACTGAAGAGTTGGACGTACAAGAAACCCTTTCCTCATGTGTTAGATTCAAAGATGTACTATCCCTCACAGCTGCATTCGGTTGTGCACTCCCTACAGTGCGAGACATGTCTTCCCCCATATCCAAAACATCGTTCACCATACGACGTTCTTCTTCTTCCCTTTGCATATCAATCTCTAGTTGTTTACGTATGTTCTTTACCTCCCTCTCTCTTATCTCCTCCCTCTTTCTCTATTTCCACCTCATCTGCAATGGGTGGAAGAAGAGCGTCGACGCATGCATCCTACACACCCTCCATTTCGTGGTACTGTACGGGTGCTACCTGTACCCAAACGAGGGGTACACCCTTACCGTACCTCAATGGAGGTTTTGGTGGATTCATCCGTAACCACCCTCAAAACGCATATTCCTCCGTTTTCCCTAGTAGGTTAAAGATTGTGGTTCGATCGAATCTACCCTCCTCAATTTTCCCCTCATGGCACAAATCATATAACTGTTTTTGCGCCCATTCGATATACTCTTCAAACTCACACGTCCGCATCCCGTAGAGCTCAAGAATATGCTCGGCCAATTGGCATGCCTTAATCAAGTCCAATATCCGGTGCCAGCAATTGTCTACAAGGTTATTCATTAAGCGGTACCTTACCTCATGGTGCGACATGCGCTGTCCCAGCGACTCCTAGTAGGGCAGGATGCGCCATGCGTTCACCCACTCGCTGTCAGTTGGTCGATGGGATTCATTGTATATGCAACATACAAAGGGAGACAACACTTAGACTTACACGGAAGTAATCAGTACGTGCTTTCACTGTTAGTGATTAATCTCAAATATGTATCTACATTTTCTACTGTGTCTTATATGTTTTATATTTTCGCCATGCGGTGAGTTGGTATTATGAGTCATGCATTGCTTTTCTTCAGTCTTGCACATTCGGGTGCTACACTTCTGCGTGCCGTGCATAGGTTGTATACAACTACCTTGCTTTCAACGGGTAGTCAATTATTACTACTTGAAGTGTGTTGCTATAGTTTTCATTCGTTTACACGTACCTTATAATCCTTTACTGATTGTCGTCTCTACTTGGCTTGCTCTCTGACTGATGTGGTGGTTCTGGTGTTCAGTTCATGGTCTGTTGTAACCTTGAAAAAATGAAACCATACATTAGTATATTATAACAACTTTTGTTGATTGTTTTTCATTTTCTCCATTGGTGTGTGAGTGAACTTGCGTACTTTTTGTTGTTTTCTTTCTGGATCTTTCTCTTTGTCCACACTCTCGTGGCAAGTGCTTATCCCTTCCTGCTCTGACTGGAGTGTCTTTTCAACTTCGCGCCGCTCGGCGTGTCTTTTCAACTTCACTCTGATGATACCATGCAATGAGTTTTACGGATGTCTCGACCTACATCGTTATATACATAGGTAGGAATACTAGTACCTATATATTTTTCGCAATGTTTTTACATGTTTACCACGATAATTATCTGGGGATCTTTTCTGAATTTTTTATACAATTTTTTTTAAATTTATCTTGGAAATCTTTTTATATGAATATTTGAAAAAAAAATTTAAAATTTATTTTGGAAATTTCTTTTGCTAAATACTTATTGTAAAAGTTTTTGGGTAAGATTTTTTTTTTAATTTTGGTGAATTTTTTTTTGGCGAAAAGTCTTTTGCGATATTTTTTTCAGAATTTTTAATTGTTTTAAACAACTTTTTTGAAAAATTTTATGGGTAATTTTTTTCTGTAAAAAAATTTTCGGTAATTTTTTTTGGGGAAATACGTTTTGGGAAAACTTTTTTGGAAACAAATTTTTGGGTGAAAAATTGTTTTGGGAAAAAAATGGCAATTTTTTTTTCGAAAATTCTTTCGGTAAATTTTTTTAGAAATTTTTTGGGAAAAATTCTCAATTTTTTGGGAATTTTATTTTTTTTTTCGTTTTTTTTTGGATTTTTTTTGTACATTCTCACACTACTTCTGTTCTGGCTGGTCCATCAACTAGTTGTAGGAGGTTCAACTACCCCATATTTGCTCATTGTAAGTCGATACCGCCAACATTTCCCGTTCTTGTGGTTCTTTCAGGCTGGGTTGGAAGGTCACCCTATTACCGACCAGGTGGTTAAACACCTCATATTAGGGTGATACCACTACGTTTACACCTATAGTTTTGATCATTTCAAGTTGGTTATGGAGTTGTGCCTATTACCGCCCATGTGGTTAAACACCTCCTTTAAGCACAATTCCACCAACTTTGCACCATTAGTTCTCGTTATTTCAAGTTGGTGGAGGGTGGGGCTGATACCCTACTACCCAGTCGCATACTATGTCCTTGTGCACTGATAGCAGTTGGTTTTGTCCTACTTCTTCTTCCCGTTTGTTTCTTTCAACCTTTAGGCACCTTCATTACGTTCCCCTTCAACTCCAGGTGAGCACGCTACCCACTCGGTCAGCCTAACCAGGCACTTGATTCACCTCGACTTACCTCCATCGTACGGTTTGGTCTTGTGCTCTTTCTCTATTTTTCCACCTCTGACCGCTGTTGCAATGGTACCATGAACCACGACCCTCGCCCCATCCTTCCCTATCCTGCTCTGCGCTTGAAGATTTCACTTTTTTTTACCTCTGCTTCCCCGCCCTCCAGTGTTTCTACCCGTTTCTCATCTTATATAACCCACCAAATGGGCTATTACATTCGGTTTTTGGTATTGAACACCCATTAGGCACCTCTGGTTCCATTTGTATGCATGCTAATGTGTTGCCTTTCGGTGCTTAAACACACACACTAGTTCGATTTTGCCTACCTAGCTAGCGTGCTCCAATATCCAGACCCAACCGCAGTGCAGGCTAGTATTTATTTAAGGATGCAGACATTCATATGCGAAACTACTACAATATGCTTTTACATTATAGAAATATATTATTGTAGCATTGGAATATTGTATTGTCAACCGACTTACATGGCTGTGCACCATTTCATCACTGTATGACGTGGGGTATTGAGTTACATTCATGGTGAGTCTAGATTAGGCCACATTTGTATGCGTGTACATGTTGGTGAGGATTGTCTTGGATCGGTGACATCATCGGTCGTTTCTTTGCTATTACAAACTTTGTAACCAGAACATCAGAACATGAGACAAAGAGAATACTTACGCGTCACTACTTACTACAGACATTCGTATATTAGGTGGCTCCTTGCACTACTGTACGTTTAAAAATATAGAACCCAAATTAATATATAAGCTGTAACAATTATGTTTGCAATGTTTCTATTATCACCGTTCATACCGTTGCCTGATACAGCGAATTAATATTGAATTCATTGGCTTTATGGGATAAATCTCGAAATTCTGTGTTGGTAAACGTCCAAATCGCCTAATGTTGTTAAACATAGGTTTATCAAATGTTTCATTAAAAATGTTGGAAAAACATGTGTGTTTCAAACAAATTGCAGCAAAGGTTTGAAACAATACTGAACTGTATATTGTGTACTATATATAGTATTTTTTTAGACATATATCATTGATGGACAAATTTACGAAACTGCCTTCTGACGTTACACTTCTTGTTAGCATGAGCGAAAGTATTTACTAACCTGTTTTTCTATCATTTTTTCAGAAAAGAAACTGTTTCTAAAATGTATTCATAATATTTCATGCTCTGTGAGTACATCTCAATTACCTCTATCTACATGCGATACAGGACTGATCGCTGCCATTGAAAATGCCATGATTATATGAAGAGTCCACTCCAAGTCTAAATCAATATGGACCATTTTTTCGGTTTTAACTGTTTTTCCGTTTGTTATCGGCGTGCAGTCCATTTTTTTGTCTTCACTCTTGAAAATAACGAAACTATTTTTTTTTTGTTATACGCAGAGTGGGGTATACTATCATGTGAATCACTCAGGAATTACGATTCCATTCAATAAACGGGCCGCACAGCAATAACAAGCGTCTAAACTGAGTTCAAATTGAAAATTTATTCCATATTGGATTAGACTGGAAGTGGACAAATAAGTTTACATATTTGCTCTGACGTCTATCTTTCGACACTAAACAATCACTCATGTTGTGTGGGCGTAAGTCGATTTTATTTATTTGGTATTTTATGTGTTTATGAAAAGGTAAATTTTGGTTCGTTGGATTGCTTTGCCTAGTCTTTTGTGCCCGTCATTTTGTTCTGTGTAATTCGTATAGTAGTATACACAACTGTGCATATATTTGAAAGTACTGTGAAAATATTTACTTTTACAAGGTTGCACACAATATCAAGCGTATAAACTTAGTAATAACCGAACTTCTGTTACATATTGGTTTGGCCTGGAAGTGGACAAAAGACGTGCCTCTCCGCTGCTTGGCTTCATATATTCATGAAATTTTCAATGGCATCCAGTATCGCTTTTAGATAGAGGTCCTTACTACACACTATGACCTTAATTTTAGTATTTGGCAACCTATGAACAATGTTAGCAGTAGTATTGCAAATCGATTAAGGGGTACATACGAATCATTCCAGATCCTTTAGGTATATATTCTCTTGTGCGTGTTTAAACCTGTCGTAGTTTATTGTGGCGTCCAATATAGTAATTTCTACAGTAAGTGTTTACCCACATACATTCTGTTTGTTTTCTTTTCTATTTTCAATATTCGGAGTAGGAAAGAAGCGACCAATTGTTTCGCCGTTTTCGGCCGATCATCACCATCATGTGCAAGTACCGAAATTTGGCCTGATCTGGACTCACCCCAGCGTTGCAAACTTTGTACCAAAGCTGAAACATGATTACGAAGTAAGTTCTTAAACATTCATTAACAACGCTTTTTCAAAATCACGCTTTCTTAGGCTGACCTATCAGTAAGAATTAATAAATTGAATTATTTTTATGAATCGGCAAAAAAGGGTGTGGGTGCTGTCCACGATGCCATCCGACTTGTTCCCTTCCCTGGTTAAAATCCACGTCCCGTTCAATACGGTTCACTATAACTTTGGTAAACATTTTGTATTAAACTGTTGCTACACTACCACTTATTTACGATCTGCTGTAACCTCTGAGTACTTAGTATATTATAGCCTTTCTATAGTAGTCCCATTAATCTTGTATTGAAATGTGTATTTATCGATGTTTCACTGGGTGTGTTTTCCATTACACCGCATCAGTGTGTTAGTGTTTAATTATTTCATCAGTGGGATTCTTTTTGTTACACGATGTTGGTTTTGTATTGATGTAAAGAACGTTCAACTCTTGCTGCACGTAGTTACAAAAGCTTCCGTCAGACGGCATTACTCACCGCGTGTTATACTATTTTCAGCGTTACTGGTTAATGTTACGAGGTGTCGTGGGCTGTTACTTCTAGGGTATTTTTTAATGTGATTCTTTTCCCACTCAACACCGGGGATTTGGTTTTTACATTGGTTCGAGGTGATCAATTAGTGACTAGCTAACACCTCTATTTGATACAAAATATACAGTATGTAATGCAATGCAAACGATCATCCAAGTTGAACGATTTCTGTTATTTTTTTCTTGGACACTTCATTGAATTCCACTGTTCTCTTCTTTCCTTCCATTTACAGAGCTCTCCAGCGTGGGGGTAACATTCGTGAGGTCCTGCCATCGACCACCGCGTCCGACCGTCCGCCCTGTACCTTCACAAACACCGCATTATTTAGTAAGTGGTGTGGCTGGTGATTAAAAGAATTAATTTATAATCTGAAAATGGATACTTCCGCATTCTATTTTTTCTGGTATTGTTCAAATTAAATGCTCCAGAATGGCGTACGCTATTAACTTCCAATTTCGTTTGAACTGTACTAATATTAAGACAATGTTGCTGTGTAAATCGAAAGCCTATATCTTTAACTGTTTTGGAGATAACAATTAATTTTCTTATGTACCCTTTCAATTATACTTATAACACATGCACCTTTTCTAGGACAATTTGTGTTTAACCATCATCCTTACTAGGAACCAAGCGATATTTCGGTAATTCAATTCCACGTAATATAGACAAACATATATTCAAACTCCTTTTGTAACTGAGGGAGGGATGGTTACAGCCAAGTAGTCTAGGAGCCCCCTAACTTATAGAAACATTGCAAATTGCCTACCT
>JAGDQP010005120.1:60412-80483 GCA_022664845.1 Lepisma saccharinum | reverse complement strand
TTTGCTTCCTGCTGGCGGCCCTAAAATCCACCACCACCAACCCTAAGGCTCGAACATCATCTGGTGTTTTGCTCGGATTTCACAGCATTTTATACGTGTATATATCTAGTTATATACTGGGTTCGCCTCGCTGGGTGTGCTGCCCCAGAGTTCCGTGTGCGCCCCAACTTCAAATTTTTAGGGCTACGCCCCCTTAATTGTGATCAGACTTTCTGGGGACAACGCCCCATGCTGTGCAGACCTTTTCCCATATCGCCTCGGGGGCTGCACGCTCATAGCGGTGGTTTGATCCATTTATTGAAACATTTTCGTGATGGTACACCTTCATACCAAATTTCGTTTCTCTAGCTTCAGTCGTTTGGAAAATGGTATTTGGGCGGCTATGTTAAATTAAAGAAAGCGATTTTTAAAAAGTTTTCCTACATTTCCGTTACCTACTTGTGATGGTACACCTTCATACCAAATTTCGTTTCTATAGCTCGAATGGTGTGGAAAAAGTTTTTGTGCGGCCATTTTGATCCAAGTTAACAACTTTTTTCAAAAATGTAAATTATTCCTAAACTACTTTTGTTAATACACCTTTATGCCAAATTTCGTATCCTTAGTTCAAATGTTATGGAAAATAGATTATGAAGTCAGCCATTTTGGATTCAAAATGATGTCTTTGCAGATATTTTGTAATCTACTAGTGATGATATACCGTCATACTTCGAAATTTCATATTTCAGTTTTTAACATCTTGTTTCTTACAGAACCTCAAAATCGCTGATTTCGTAATAAACTCTTGTTCCTGTATAGCATGCTGACGTTTTGTGACACGCGGAACTCGGCTGCATGCACTGCCGTACGTGTTGATACTCCCCTCGATTCGCTTGCGTCGCTGCGCCAAGAATCCCACGGCAGGCCGCGCATCGAACTTGAGGAGTTTGGAGGAACTGCGTCTTTTTTATCACAACCAGAATCTGCAGTGCACTGCGCCACATGATACAGATATTCACTCATACTCCAGAGCGCTGCGTCCGAATGGGGAAACTTCCACATTCTGCCTGTATAACATGCTCCTGGCAGTGCTAACGTTTGTGACGAGTAAAACTTGGTGGGACACGCAGGAATATTGGAAGTTGGAGCGAGGAACTAGGCTCATCCATATTCCATTTCACCACTTTTTAAGGTTGAAGGAGTTGACTGGACAGTTTGCACCCCTGGTGCTTTTGCTCGTATTTCGCAGCTTTTTACACTTGTGTAATGTATATACTCGCTTCGGCTCATTGGGGCGCTGCCCCCAGAATTCCAAGATGGCCTCGCTGGGGCGCACCCCTTTATCGCAATCAGGCTCCAGCTGGGAACTGTACCCTAGTAGGGGAGACGAGCCGAATTTATTCTAACCTACTCGTAATGGTACACCTTCATACCAAATTTCGTTTCTCTAGCTTCAGTCGTTATAAAGTGGGGTTTAGGCGGGTATTTTGGATAAAAGATGGACACATTTTTAACGTTTTCTTATATTTTCGTGACATACTCGTGATGATACACTGCCATACCAAATTTCATTTCTCTATCTCGAACGATGTGAAAAAATGGTATTTCAGCTGCCATTTTGAATCAAAGATGGTGAATTTTTTAAAATGTTGTTATGTTTTCCTAAACTACTCTTGATAATACATCATTATGCCAAATTTCGTATCTCTGGCTCAAGCAGTTGGAAAATGGATTTATGACGCCCGCCATTTTGGATCCAAGATGGCGTCTTTAGAGATATTTTGTAATGTTTTCATAATCTACTAATAATGTTGTACTTTCAAACTAAATTTCGTTATTCTAGCGGCAGCCGTTTAGGCTGTGTATTCTTTAAAAGTTTAGGGTTGGCGGCCATTTTGAATCCAAAATGGCGACTTTTTCAATTTTTTAAAAAGTTTTCTTAATTTGCTATCAATGATGTAGTTTCATACCAAATTTCACTGTTCTATCTTTAGTCGTTTAGGCTGCGTATTCTTTGAAATTTTAAGTTTGGCGGCCATTTTGAATCCAAGATTTCTATTTGAATTTTTCCTTTATCTACCTATCATCCTCTACCTTCATACCAAATTTCAAGTTTCTAGCTTACTCCAAACACCCTAAACAATATGATGAGTGAGTCAGTCAGTCAGTGAGTGAGTGAGTGAGTCAGTTAGCCTAAAATGTGCAATTTCAGGGGTCCACAACTAGAACATAGTTTGAGATACGAATATGAAATTTTGCACATCTGCACATATTTACCATATCTCCTTAACGGCAAAAGCTCATATTCCTATCTTTAACATCTGTTTCCTTACGGGGCCCCCAAATCGTCGATTTTGCAATAAACTCTTGTTCCTGTATAACATGCTTCTGGCAGTGCTGACGTTTTCTGACGTGAAGAACTTGGCTCATGCACTGCCGTGCATGTTGATATGCAAATTTCGACAGAAAGTAGCTCTTTCACGGGTATTCGTTAAAGTATTAAATATTACGCTTTATGGGCAGTTAAAACTATATTTCTTTTAGGAATCCTCATAGAAATGTCATACCAAATAGCACAAGTACGTTACCTAATAATTAGTAATGAAATGCTATGAAATTCCCTTCACGAATTACTTGCCTACAGTCCGTGACGTAAGAGCTGATCGCTAATTCTTTATCTTTCTCGCAGGTTACAACTACACTCTACAAGGTTTTAAAATATTTTGCGTAACGTAGGTCCTTTCTGACAGTAATACAAATATTCATATTTGCTATTGTTCACTGAAATAGCTAGATATGATACAGAAAATAGTGACTTGGAAAGACCTCCCATTTCGTTATTATCTGCGACTAATCTAAAAAATTACTTGCGAATGTGGTTCATATGTGACTCCTCCTGTTCCTGATCGCTAGGAAGTGTGTTACGTATTCTAGTCAAAGCAACCACATTCACATGTTGCATCTATTCGCCTGTATCTCTTCACCAACTAGCAGTTGTGTAACAATGAACGTATAATTCTGACTTGCTGCTCCATTTCAGGGATGTACTTTAGGTATCCCCGGAAGACATATTCTTAGAATCAAAACGAACCTAATCTTTATCTCATGTAGCGTTGATCTAGTTTGAAAACAAATTAAGATAATGAACTTGAAGTTTACTAACCGTAGATCGATTTCAATGTAACTTAGCTTCCCGCAATGTCATTAATTGAACCATGAAATAGAGTATCTAAAGCCTAGCTGGTTCAATTAGTGAAATTAACTAGGTCCATGTTATTCCTCTTGTGGGCCTAGCTATGTCTTTTCATATCTTATGTACCGGACGTTATTGTCTGAAACACACTGCAAAGTAGAATCTGATCTATAATTACAGTAATTAGAGGGGGCAAAAAGGTTCTAGATAATCACGAAGCGCAACACCGCCCCTGTATTTTCTGGTCCATTCCGAGCCCTGTGCAAAAATTCAATAAAGAACACATTATGCGAGCTATGTTGTACTGCTATTGTACTTGATCTTCAAACCCTATCTTAGCTGCACATTAGATCGTTCAAAACGCTGAAGGTTAAGTTAGGCTAGGTTCGATTGAGTTAGCTTAGCTTAGGCTATATTGTTCAGCTTGGACTACTTCCATTATACTCACTTAAGTTCGTAAGTCATTTTGAAATTAAGGGAAATTATGTTTCCAAAATCGAAAAGTGTCAATGATATTTAATATGTGCACCCCTTGAATTTTATTTGTCATATATTGTTAGCACAGATAAAGAATATTTTTGATTCAGTAATTTAACATGGCCCTTGAATCCTCGGAAGTCGGATTCATGGACTTGACAATTTTGTCTCTTTTGCCCAGTAAAGCCTAACTTGTGAAAAGCTTCACCGTGTGCTGTTGGTTTCAACTAAAAATCTACTCTATTCGTCATGTTTATGAAGATAATTAAATGTATTCATAACACTTCAAAATTAAAAGAGTGACAAACAGACAACTTAATAACAATTGTATTTCTTCATGTTCTAGCTTAAATAAACGCGCATAGTTGTCCATTCCAAAACGTCTTTTGTCCATTTGCCATTACGGGCGATATGCGCATGCATGCGCATGAGGAAATTACCGATATTGGAAAGTGGACAAGAGACGTTTTGGAAATGGACGATACTCCTGGAATAAAAATGTGTTTCTAGAGATTGCCTCGAGGAAACATATTGAAGCACATGCTGTTGCCGGATGGATCTTACTAGAAGTTCGTAACTCATTCCATGGAGGTGACAGCAAAATGTGGATACAAAACTAACCGAATTTTAGGACAGTGATATTTTTTATTTCATTCAGTTTTGCCTACGAAAATTGAGAATTTTGATTTTTTTTTAAATTATTATGTGGTTCTAATAATAATTTAAAAAAAATATTGGCGTTAATTTGACTTACGTTGCCCGTGATTTTTCCAAATGAAGTTAATCACAGATTCATGAGTCGATATCATGTTAATGCTAACGTCATGGCTGTATGTTTATTTCCATATCACCATTGCTATTTTCCCACAAAAATCACGGACATTTTGTGAAGCGATAGCGAATGAAGACGGGTTAGAAAAAAGCCACTTTAGATTTTTTTCATTATACATGATGAACTGACATA
Source organism: Lepisma saccharinum (assembly GCA_022664845.1). Classification (NCBI taxonomy): domain Eukaryota; kingdom Metazoa; phylum Arthropoda; class Insecta; order Zygentoma; family Lepismatidae; genus Lepisma; species Lepisma saccharinum. The sequence goes on along the minus strand of JAGDQP010005120.1, from coordinate 75,870 downwards.
ACCTGTTTCTTCTTTATTTATGGTTTGAAATGGAACGCCCGACGTATACTAAAGAGACACCGAAACCTTTATCTCTTTCAAATCGTAGTTGGGTACGTTCCATGGAGATGAAATTTGTAGTAATTTTTAATTACTAAAATAAATATAAAATTTTATGTTTTGAAAAAGATACTTCTGTGATAAAATCATTTAAGCTATTTTATAATTGCAATCTATTTTTAAACTTTAAACTTACCTTTTCTTGGACAAAAGAATCGAGATACAGGAATTCCCCTCATAATGACTCTAATGTGAATGAATCATATTACCCTATTTGTTAGTTAAGTTTGTAAACGACCTTAGCGTATGTGGTCCTTCGGAACAAGATCGCAAATGATGTACGGAACATGGCAATTTCTCGTTTGGGGAGTACCCAATGAGGATTCTTATTTTTATATTAATTTATGGAAGCAAATTTTATAAAGAGAAACAAAATCACAATTGCTTAAGATGTATAAAATTTTGAATTTACCCATCGAGCGAACCAAATGGTGAAGTAAACTATATTTAACCAAAGTGGTAACTGATTACATCCTATCTTCTCTTGGCAACCTTGGTCTTGGTTTTCTGGATTTGTGGGATTACGTCTTTGATCCCTTGATTTCTGCTGATTATGCAAATTTGGATCTTTACCTTCAGGAGGGTTCCTTTGAGCATCTTCTCCCGCTTTTTCCATTTTTTACTTGTGCATGTTGGAGAACATATGAGCACCTGCAGGGAGCGAAAAAATTCTGGAAAATACTCATGGATGTAAATACGGTAACGGATCTACTGCTATTGACGCCAGCACATGGGTGCGTACCAAGAGTACCTGGCAGTTGCAATCGATTAATATGAAATGTTGAAATCTTCCTCGATTTCTTCCTAATGGTAAGTCTACATTAGATCTTGTTGATCAACATGTTTGTGTGCGCGAGGATTATCTAAAGACCGTGACAATCTTCAATAAATTAATTTGCTTAACAAGTAACGATGTGTATGTATTCTCTTTGTCTTCAAACTTCCTAACAAGAATGAAATTGTTTATTTTGGTTTACTGGACAAAAATGTGCACTGATTTTGTACAATTTTTTGCGTGACGTTTATAGATTGTCACGGTCTTTAGATAATCCTCGCGCGCACAAACATGTTGATCAACAAGACCTAATGTAGACTTACCATAAACACTACGCTTTCACACTCAAGCATGCAAGATTTTTTCCGAGCTATCTGCATGGCTTGGCAGCCATATTGACAACATATTGGAAACACTTCCGGTACGAATAGTCCACTCTCGCGTACCTTGAACTATAAGTAACAGCGAGAAGCGCTCAACGACTCAGCCCGGCAGCTGCAGTTTGGTCTTGTGGTCAAGGCGTCGGGAAGCTGATCTAAAGATCCCGTGTTCAAACATTGGCGTTGATATTTTACATATTTTGTTTTAAAGATTTTTTTATGTAAATACACAAAAGGAAATTTAATAAAAATTGAGATTTATAATTTTGAAACAGGCCACTAACAACTAGGATGTATATAAATCCACCAGGGCAGGATACACAGCGAGCGATAGTGAGTTGTGCAAGGGGAAAGGGCGCGTCCGAAGGAAGCTCGGCGGCGTTAGCCGCGGGTGGCCGCAGCTTCCCGGTTAGTGGTGGGCATACGTAAAAGTACAGTTTACTGAAACGTTTTCTTTGCGCAAAAGTTGTATGCCGTACCGGAAGTGTTTCCAAATGAGCTCTCCCCAGTCCTGCTGATCTGAAGCCAGTTCTCAAAGAAAATCTTGCCTCAAGCATAGACAAACCAATAAGACAAGCAAGTTCATCTTAATCATGCAAGCAAGATTAATCCATAACTGGTATTAAGTTGGCCCAGGTTAATTGTATGGGCCCAGTCAATCCGTTACGTATTTATATCCATGGAAAATTCCTAAGGGACGCATTCAACGCAGTGAGCGCTTTCTCAACAGCTCAGCAAATTGTCCGTAGAATGCCATCGAGCACGAAAGGTTCACTTTTTATTCGAAAACGAGTGTCTGAGGAGAGGAACAAGTGACGTCACAGTACTCTCACTAGCGTAAAGAATCTTGGAATAAATAATTCAGTAACAATAATGCCTTGACAGTTATACTTTTCAGCAACTTTTCAATGCTTGAAAGCAGGGATAACTTAATCACTAGTCACTTTGTTGCTCTTGGTATGGTGGCGTATGTAATAATAATTAACAATCTAGCATCACTTTAAGAAATTTTCTTTTGGCACCTTGGCATTATTGTAGGTAAAAGTTTGAGAGACCATTAATTTTTAAGCAAATATATATTAGTAATAAAGACGATATATTCCACGTAAGAAAAGACACAAAATTATAACCATTCCTGGAATCGAACATGGATGCGTTAGATTTAAAGCCGAGGCCCTGTGAGCTGGACTACACTTGCAATTCGAAAGTAGTAATTTGGAAATTATTAAGGCCGTCCGTAGTACCTAATAACATACTAATGTTACTCCTGACAGTTCTAATCATAGTTGTACCGTATAAATCCCAAGTGAGTTTAGCCAAAAGGCAGGGTAAAGTAAAGGGTTATGGCATATGACGTCAGTTAAAACTGCGATCTTGAAAAGGGAAACTTGAGCTATACTGAGCCCGCCGTTTTGAAATATAAAAGGCGAAGAAAATAATAAAAACTATTTTTTAGAAGATTTTCGGTTTGTGTTGTTTCGTTCGTGTGAAATGGTTTCGCCAAATGCGCGTCGCAATTGATCAGTTTAAGCTGTTGCTTCGTTTTCTTTTCTGTAAGAACGACTGGTTGTCATTTAGGTAGCCTGTCTGTCTCATTGTTCATATATATAATATAAAAATATACTACCCCCGTTTTGGTTAGTCCATGTAATTGACGTCCACTAAACAACACAGTTATCTATCCTGCTAGAATGTTATGCCTGTTTATTCATACTCTGATGATACATCCGTTGTATTGTTTCACACTGAAATATAAGTCTACAGCTTTGAGACATTTTTATTTTGAATCCCTGGTTTCGTGGCTAATACGTCAAAAATGTGGACCTGTTGATTTCCACAGTTCTTTGGCAATAACTAAGTCAAAAGTCGATAGTTTTTTTTCGAAATTCAAGCACATTACAATTATCTTGGTTAAGGATCGAAATTAGAAAAATTACATAATTGAACCTTCTTTTATAAACGTGCATGTTACTGACGATCTCAACAATTCTCCATTCAATTGATTATGAATCGATGAACTAGTTCAGTGTTATTATTTACAAAATTTTATTCATTGCATTTATTCTATTGTAAGCAATTATTTCATTTTACATTTTTAACGTAACCTAATATAAACTAACCTAAAATTTGATTACATACATTGATCCATTTGTCTTAACCCTTCATGTCGAGTCGGGCATAAATGACTGAATCTAGTCCCTTTTACTGTATTTGAAACACATGCAATTTAGCGTAAGAATAGTCACACCATCTTATTATCATACAATCTAACCTCACCGCTGTTGGTACTAGTGAAGTAGGTTTATCGTATATACATCTTTAATCAACATTCGAAGGCCAGCATTAATATTTCTAAGTATTTATTAGAATATCAAGCAATCTATAATACATTAAACATATCTAAAATCGAAGTCATTGTCAAGACAACAACAATATTATTGCATATATCATTGATATTCCATTGTTATTCCAACAACCACTCCTCCTCCTGGTAAACCAAGCTATCTTACAAAATCTTTTAATATTAATAGCATGTTTATACAATTCCACTGTATTCATCTTCATCTCAGTGACTCATCAAGTCGATCCATATCGTCATCATCATCAAATAAAAAAGTCAGCATAACCTTTATCCATAGTTATCATCATCCGTAGCCCTCTTCTCCGGGGCGTATCTTGGCCGTTTAGCATCATCCAGCGTTCGAATATCCTCATATGTAAAGATGTTGAATTCCCAAATTACTATTCGAAAAGGGATTGACTCTGGTAGGAACTTGTCATAATCCAACTTTTAAAGTAATAAGTTTTCTGTTTGTAATCCTATCCAGTCTAAATAACTTGCTGAAACTAGGTGGTTATCACATCTGGAGTCAATCTCATCTTCATAGCAATCACAAAAAATAGATGTCAATGTTATATTGACCATTTATTTTTAAATCTTCTTAGTTCGATGTTCAATAGATATTTGGCTTACGTGAGTTCTGCAATCTCTTGTTTCAGATCCAACCTGATGCCAAAGATTCTGGTTTTATAGATATTTGGCTGGACTCGGTGGATTCAGATCTTGTTTCCTCGTCGCCATGGTTAGTATTAGTGAAGTAGGTTTATATACAACTTTAATCAATATTCAAAGGTCAATATTAATATGTCTGTTTATTAGAATGCCAAGGAATCTACAATACATGAGACATATCTAGAACCGAAGTCATGGTCAAGACATAAACATTATTGCATATTTCATTCATATTCCATTGTTATCCCAACAACCGCAAGTAACCTATGGAATCTGAAGCAAACTGAATGAGAAAGACGCGAATGATTAAATATGTAAACTGCAAGAGTTTATTTGACCGCGCTTTAACTAAAGTATATTTTATCTGCCCTTTGTACTAGACCTTTTAAATTTCTTACCTTTTCCGAATGCTTAAGTAAAAGCACTCCGTTATTTTTTTTGTAACTGTCAAGGTATCTCTGTACGCTTTTCTCATCAATACCCAATGATATCACTGGTTTGTAATAAAACACCTGCAAAATCAATTGATAATATTCTACACAGCATAGAATAGTATTTTCCTAATCCTCTGAGAGCATCTTCTTAAGTATGAGCCCAATCCCTATAGTCCTGGGCTGGGTTGCAAGAAAAATACTTAGGTGTAAAATCTGTCTTAAGAACAACGAATTCTACATAATACTGGAGTGACTACTTAAATCAAGAAACCGTCCGCATAGCTATAACAAGCGTATAAACCTGAGTTAGAACTGAAAATTTGGTCCACGTTGGATTAGACTGGAAGTGGACAAACAATTTTAAACCTTTGCTCTGGTTTAACGCTAAGTAGTCACTCCAGTATTATGTAGACCTCGATGGTTTGACTTAAGTCAGATTTTACACTTAAGTATTTTCTTGCAACCCAGCCCAGATTCTTTAGGTTAATTTATGGCTTTGTAAAATTATATTGGGATAAGTAAGAAAGATACACTGCTTACCCTAAACTGCTTTTTTCCCGACTGTTAAAACAACCATTATTTTAGTGAAGACAATGGAAAAAATAGCATGATCATTTATACATTTCTAAATGAAAGACATGTCAAAATCACTGAAAAGTTTGCTTACCTTGGATGTTATTGCAGCAAATTAGAATATGTTGCTGAAATCACATTTTATATTTCTGTACTGTCCTTTGAATATTGTATTCCAATTTCGCTTTTATCAATTTTCCATATTCAATATCCACTATGTTCTCTATTGTTATAGTTAGGGTGCGTTAAATTTGTTGCCCGGCCAGTGGCCTGACTACTGGCCTGCCCTGTGTGTAATTTAACAGAACATTCTTTGGCGAGCCAAAACAAGATAGCGGATTTCTGGTTGAATCAGTGTTGCCGGTCAACTGAATAAAAAAAATACTCATAAAAATTGTAAATGTTGATTATCTTCTTCGTTGAACATGACTGAGCGTGCTTGATTTTATATTTTGTATGACTACCAACACACTAGAATTATGAGTACTTGATGAAATAGAGGTGAAATGTAGATAGCCTTCTCTAAAACGGTTTCGTGAAATTAGCAGTTTCCGATTTGTACTATTTCCAGAGAGGGGGAAATTTTTCTCAGAATGTAGGGAACCGTATTTTCTATCCGTTCATATTAACCAAATTGTAGATGTTAGTTATTTTTTGATAAGCTATATTTCTAGCCTGTATTTTGAAACAAATATCCATGATAGGGTAGTGTGCCTACTGGAAACACATGGGTAAGGGCTCATTTTCAAACCCGCTTGCGTTGTTTGAGATTAGGATGAGTAGCCAATTGAAATGCATATTTTATTGCGTGCTTTCTTGTAAGGACTGGATTTCATGAAAGAATACGTTGCTTACTTTGCGTATGATTTGGGTAAATAACCAAATAAAATACGGGCCACACTTACCGTACAATACAACACGCTATAAAACATGTGTTTCAATTGGCTACTCACCCAAATGGCAAGCAACGAAAGATTGAATGAAGATCAGCCCTAAAAGTTAAAATAGGCACACTCAAGAAGGCAGTAAGAGTTGTAAATTCATAGAGCCTCTGTCTAGAAATACAAGGAGGATTTATTCTCTATATTAGCTACTCCTGTTAGACGGTGTTTGAAGATACTTTAAATACTATTACTTTGATCGTTTTGGATATATAGAACCCAGAATGTGATGCAAAACCAAGGGAGTTATATGAGTGCAAGGACATAATGTAGAAGAACGCATGTGTATTAGCAGCACTCCTATCACTCCTTGATTTTACATCACATTATGCATTCTACGCATTCGAAATAATGAAAGCGGCATTTGATGTATATTCAACACCGTAGAACAGAAGCAGCTAATATCTAGAACTAGGTACCGTAATAATATAGACCCCTCCCCCGGTGCACATGAGTTATAGCTAAGAAGAAACATTCTAGATTTACAAATTGTTCAGGCTATTGTATACCGCGTACATAGAGTGTTAATATATCTGTCCCTCCTCAGTATACGCAGGTTGGACAGAGTGCTCAAGTCATTTTAATCATTTGTAAACAGGGTTTACTATGACACACACAAGGGCGATAGTTAGGTGGAACTCAAAATAATTACAAGATTATTCTTATTCTTTGTATATAGCGCTTGCGTACTAACAGCATATGTCAGATAACGGTTTCTTTCGAGATAACGGTTTCCTCCCATGGGAAAATACTATCTCATGCTTAGAGCACGATAAAATATCCTCCAGTGAAGTTCTTAAAGCAGCGTAGGCCTACGTGTTTGAAACTTAATATCGGTATAGTTAATGTATTATCTTTTGGACTGACTTTTCAAAAACATTGTTATCAACTTGAGCCATCTCCTGAACTATAACCATACTAACACAAAACAAGTTAATGATTCGTACATCTTGTTCGTGTGAACCGTCACCGTGCCGTATTAAGTGTTCTATACACTTTTTTCCCTATACTTATTAATAATTCTTATTATTTTTAATGAACAGAACATTTCAATTGTTCTATAGCAACCCATATACAAACAAGGAATACGTTATATACTTGAATCCAAATTATCATACAACTCAATAATTATAGTATGGTTGGCAGCAGCTGATTCTCGCCAGCTTCTTCTGCTTCCCGCCAAAGCGAGCTGCATATCCTACTTCTAGTCAGCCCACAGCCAGATTGTGGTGCTCCCTGTTAGCTGCTAATTAAACACAGTTCCCCACGGCCAGGCTGTTAATTAAATGCACTCGCCCTAATTCCCTTATAAAATTTTGGCACCACCGGTTTCTTACCATCAACTGCTTGCCATACTGAGTCGTCAATTTCAAGTGCATTCAGCCGTTTCGTAGCCACGCCTACTAGAGGAGCCTGCTTGGAATTCAGAAATAAGCCTTCTCGCGTCCTGTAAATAGTTTTTCGTTTATTGTAGCTGAAACTAATGTTTATAGAACTAACAGGTTGCTTCACTCATCTTATCATTGGAATGCGCAAAGATGTGACAATTAGAAGATAGGCAAGGATTGAAAAAGATAAAATTGCATCCGAAAGTGACAACGTCAGTCCACTACCTAGGCGTGCACAACTACCCTCTAGGAGAGTCGACTTTACAGATAATTTTAATATTTATATTCTACTTGAGGGATTTATTTAACAAAATGTTTTGAAGTCACGAAATTTTTAACTTCACAAATCACGTTTTTCTAGGTAAATAATTGAAATTAGAACTATCCGTGTAACCTTTTATTATTTGTAACTGTATTATCAATATTGGCACTGACTTACCAAACTCTCCCATTGAAAGTAGTAATAATAGTATCATGTGATCTGAAGTTAAGATACTTAGGAAATACGAAATTATTCAATGAAATATTTAGTACGAGAAAATTAAGTCTGATACCTAATACATTTGAATTCCAGTTAAGGAATTTAGGCAACCTTACTCATGCTCATTGGACGACGATGAGAGAATTGGTGGTTTATGAAGAATATAGGAGAAAACGAAAACAAATCATGTACACATATATTTGTTCTACCACAAAGCCGACATGACAAGAGCAGGGATCGAACCGAAAACCAAATACACCACAGGTGAGTGTTCTACTACTGAGCTAGAGCGGCTCAATGCCAAATACAAATTAGTATATTTTTATTAATAATGTTTTCATTAAGGCTATACAATCTCTCGCAGTTAATCATCATCGTCAGATGAGTTTATCTACTCGTAATTTGATTACATTTGCTGGCCATACTGTTTGCCAAAATACAATAGCAGGATGCTGTTGAGTAATGCCGAAATTGCTTAAGAGTAGTTTAAGCTCATTTAGCTTGTCGTCCTTAACTGAATACCCTAATAATAGTTTCTCTTGATTCATTATTGGCTACGTTTGCTACTATTTAACATTCTGTGAGATTTGTTCATAGAAGACAGCTCTAGAAACCACATCATCAGAGTAAGTATCCACGTAAACCCTGAATTTCCAGTGATTTCCCTCAATGCTTCAGTAAAGTGACGATAAAAATAACTAAGCGAATTGTATAACTAGTGAAAATATAATGAAAGACTGAAGTAAATACCAACTCGTGTGGTCAGCGTGAGAGCAGTAGACCAATCTCCTCCCTCCGGGGAGAAGCCTCTTCCAGTAGTGGATCGAATATGACTGTGAGCTATATAAGGAAGGAGGATGGTGAAGGAGGGGTGATGACATTCACATCTTGCATGATGCATATAGTTTTCTGCTTAGTATTTTGGTCACCTATGTTTTCTCTGTATCGAATTATATAAACTCATGTTTTGGTAATTTCAATTATATTGTGTAATCAAAAACATATATTTTTGGGCTGAATATTAACTGATGTGTAAAGCTTTTTAATACGTGATGCTTGTATTACTTAAATACTCTATGGCCTACGGAACTCGCAAGTTCATTGCCGTAGTAACAAACGTTCGCCATCGAGATTTCTCGAAGATCCCTTCTAAGTGAACGTACTCCCACTTTTCTAAATTCTCGTTGTGCATTCCAATATGGCTGCCTGACAATGTTAAGTCATAGACTAATTAATAAGATTAGTCACCCCGCGTACCTATATTCGTCTGCCCTAAGAATTTTGAAGCTTGCCAGTAGATGACTCTAGCGACACTTTCAGTATGTCCTTAAGACGCATAAGCTGGCGCGGTTACTGGAAGTATGTGAATTGAGTCAGGTAGAGACAGTGATACACGGGATGAGGAGTTTTTTCCGTTCACCTGTTTTATGACAAAAATGTGCACCTTACTACATACATTCGTTTACGTGGAAAGTTAACAATAACACCGTCCGCGTCAAGACTATTTTAGAGACAATGGAAGTATAATACTATAGAACTTATATCCGCTCGTTCAAGAAGGAGGCCCACGCCTTAGATTTTTTATGGGTTTCATTCCAACTAAGTGCAGGTGAGTATGTTAAGGATGCCTGATCCCAGTGCAGATAAAGGCAGGTAGTTGTTCCATTCCAGTGCAGATGAGAACAGGTAAGTATTTATATTTTTAGGTACCACACCACCTCATTGCAGGTGAGTGTGTAAAGGATACTGATTCCAGTGGAGATCAAGGCTGGTTGTTGTTCCGTCCCAGTGCAGAAGAGAAACGGTTAGCGTTGATGTTTAACGTTAATACCCACCACCCCAGTGCAAGTGAGTGTGTAGGATGCCTGATCCGAGTGAAGGTCAAGGCAGGTAGTTGTTCCACAGCAGTGCAGGCGAGAACAGGTTAATAGGGAAGGAGGCGACCACTCTTCATAGCTGTGTCATACTGATTTATTGAAGTCGTCGCGTTTTTATGCTGTTTCCATAACTTCGTGGTAGTTTTGGTTCCTCCGAGCGTGACATTAGTTGCCTCATTCTGTGATTGTCGGTTTTCTTCTGCTTGTTGTTTACTACAACACTGTTTATGCCACTTTGTAATACTCACAATTATTGATATCTATGAATGCCACGCGGTTTAGCACGCGTATCATTACAACATTATTATTTATTTTATGATTAAATTTAGATTCAGTTGTTTTCATTTGGTCTGCCCCGTAATTCTAACATCTTTGGATAAGCCCTGTGATGCAAGTGCAACCTATCGTTAGTTCTGTAAACGTTACTGCATATGTGCCTTCTCCTGTGACATCATGGATTGCTTCTCTTTTTAAATAAAAGCATTTTGCAAGAAATAGCCTCGGCATTCAAAAATTTCTGGGGCGAAATGCACTAGAAAAACCGTTGAACAAATGCCTATGTTACATGTTCTTTCAGTGATTGAGTGGACGCTTAAACAGTACGGAAGGACATAAAATAGCGTATTATCTATTTTTTACTGCTACTTTTACGAAATTGCTATCAATTCTATGACTGAAAAAACGTAGTTCCTACTCCTACTGCTACTTTTCTCCAAACTTCGCGAATGGTATAAACAACAGCGCACAGATGAAAAAAAACAGGTACAAGCTGTCACATAATTTTCTATTTCTAAGGGTCATTCTGGGAAGGAAATATAGGCCGTGTAATGCCACATGTTTTTATTCATGGTCGAGTAATGAAGAAGTGCTCCGTAAAGAACACTGAAAACCCCGCTAGCAAGTGTCTGCTTAGCGTTGTTGATATCGCATAGGGCAACTAGTCTGGTTACCCAGATTCGATTCCCGGCTGGGTGATGTTTTATTATTTTTTCAGAAAAATAATTTTCTGTTTTATACATATATGCATTTTCAAATTATACGTGTTCATTAACCATTAGTTAGGTTAAGTCAGGTTCGATGTTTTTCTTTTCTTTTCTTATTGACCCCGCGATTCACTCTAATTCACGGCAACAGTTACAGTTGGTTTTGATGTCTCATTTTGAGACGATAAGTTTTATCCCGAACGAGTCGTCATTATCTTTGTCTGTCCATTACCAGCAGAAACAAACAGTACCGTACTTTCCTAATGTTTTGTTTCACTACACGATATAATAATATTTTGTGCAAGGCGATAAAGTCTCAGCCTTCGGATATTGCATAGGTAGGTACGCGGGTTTCAAGCCCGCAGGTCAGTGGTAGAGCGTTGGTAAGTATTCGGGAAGTCGTAGATTCAATCCCACCAACTGACCGTCCTGACTAAGTTTATCAGGAGTGTGTCTGTCACACCAGGACAATGCCAGATGGTACCTTCCCTATCCCGTCCCGAGTCTTAGATGCCTGGAGGTTATAAATAAAATATGCGAGTTCCAAGTCCGCGGCCAGGCTCTCCCTCAGATTCACCAGGAGTATGCCGCGATCTTACGCAGTGTTCGATTTGTAGCAGAGAATGGTTGGAATTTCCCTTTCTCTGCAGAAATCTTCTCTAGCTCTGTTTACAGATATATATACCTCTAGCTTGCGATATGGACAATCCTAAAATACCGTATAAAACATATCTTATTAATTCTTCCCCCCTTTCTGGAAACTGTACAAATCGAACACTGATGTTACTTAGGGTAAGTAAGGCTCTGGCGAATACTTTATCTTCTAACTAACTCATTCCAACTTGAGCGAAATATACAAAAAGCTCATAAATATACTTAATCTAATGTAATTATTACGTAATAAGTATTTGTATTAGACTGCTCGTTTTACTGTCAGATAGTTCTTATTTACAGCAGAAGGAATTTCAACGAACTGTTAACTTTTAATCTTATTTATACGAATTATTCGCGAAGAGAATATTTAACTGAATCTCTAAAAGCTCCGATCATTGTGTACAATGATTTCCCGACAGTTATAATATCAACTACTGTACCAAGTCTTAACGACAGTTTATCAATCTACTATTTAAATAACAAGGGACAGAAAATTAAGTTAGTCCAAAATGGAGCTTTTCCACGGCTCTTTTAAGTTCGGAACAAATAACTCCCACTTAGAAAAGTTTTCCTCAATAGCTATTTTAACTGCTATTTTTCACATATATTTTAAAATAGCAATTACTGCTAAGAATGCTACGAAAAATATCCGTTTTAAACAGAGTGGAACAGAATTCTATGTGACATCATTCAGTATCATACCACTTTGCGGAAAACTTTTTCTCAATACAGGAAAAGTGTAACATAGACGTTTGTTCGCGCATACGCTTGAAATGTAATGCGAGCCCAAAAATCTTGTCGTCCAAAAGTTTAAAATTTAAAATTAATACTAGAGATTCTCTGCGAATATTTGAAACCTAGAAGTAAAAATTAAACGTACAGTGGCAGTTTGTAGATTAGTTCAAGAAGTTCTTGGCGCGTATCCAGAGCCGAGAGTAAGGGTGAGCAAAGGGTGCACGTGCCCCGCAACGACTCCGCCAGAACTTTCAGTATCGGGGGAGGATAAATACTCAAATTATGACTATCAACATTTTAAATTTGTTGTTGCGCTCGAGAATTTGGGGGACAAGCGAAACAGGGACGGAAGTCTCGGAGAATCACAGCCCCCAATCGCCCGGATGGAGGTTGAGAAATGAAGATAAGTAAGGGATATTATATACTTTATGGTTCCTTTTAAGATGAGCCAAATTATTGTCATTGCTTCCTTTGCAAAAAGATCTGCAACCCTGGGTATACGATGGGTGATTATTAAACATATTTTAATAAGTCTTAGTAAAATAAAATACATAGTGAGGTTCTCTTGCTTGATCGTTTAAAAAATAAAAAAAATAAACTATAATTTTACTTCATTTTAATTATGAGTTATACAACTAAAAATCTAATAATGCAAAGTTTAAAAGAATACGTATATACAGTACTAAGATTTTTTCTTTGTAAGTTTTATATTGATATACATGAATGACCTATTTCTTTCTAGTTTTCTTTACTGCCTGGCAAGTATCATAATTACAACTCGATTGCATGATCATGCAAAAATGTCAGGATTTGTTATCCTTCTTATATGTTTTTAATGCTTACAACCTGGTATTGTTTTTAGGGAAAACATATTTTCAAACATTCTCTATTAAGTGTTACAGTAGAAAGCTTTGTTGGGCCCAGACTTTCATAGTGTTTAGGGAAATGTATATCAAAGTGTAAGTGGGGGTTGTAAAATTTTCAGTGCGTGACGGCAAATTTAATGTTATATAGTAAATATTATTTTAAATATATACGTGTTATTTAATCGAGAACGCGATCCCAATATTTCTTCCAACATATCATATGTCTAAATTTTTTTTTTGAACTTATCGGAGATATACCACAATTGCAGTTGAAGACTATGTTCTGAATGTCAGTTTGTGACACTTGTAATTGCTCGTTAATATTTTACATTCAATTCAATGCGAATAGAAAACGTTTGAAATATTTTTGTTCAGCATTTGATTCTAACACAGTATACGAAAACACTACTTTTCACGAAATGTTATGCAGTGTACAAAACTTTTCGTAATGCATTGAAAGTCGTACATTCACCATAATCTGACAACGGACGTGCGTGACCCCGAACGCTCAGAGCCGCACGAACATATGCTTATAATATAAATCGCTCATCCCAAAATCAGTGGTATGAGTAATTCCCATACAAAACGCAGTTGTTGCCTGCTAGCGCCATTCGACGGTGGTATGTTGTACCTGCAAAAACAAGCACTTTCTCTTGTTGTGTGAATAGTATAGCTGCAGTATAGCCTTTTGGAGTGTTCAGGTAGAGTGTAAAAAGCGCACATCGGTATCATGAGACGAATTAATCCCATGAATGTTTCTCAAACTGTTAGAGGCAAAGGTGCGACGTGTACAATATGGAAATGTAATCGGAGTCGAGGATATGAAGTTCGCGAATATGATATATAGCATAATAATTCACAAATACAATGGGGATGACGTAGAAATGGATGAAGATACGCTGGATATGTATGGTAATTTTAAAGGAAAAGAAGAGCCTGTACCTGAAATTTTGCCCCTCCAGCAGTACCAGACTTTCATCTCCAAAGAAGCAGGAACCTGCAAGTAAAAGTGAGTAAGAACCATGTCCACCCAAAATGTCGCGGGCCAGTATATTACAAGATATTGATGACAACTTACTGGAGAACATTTAATAAGAGTATTACAATCTTGGCTTCAACTCCTATAGAGCAAACGTATGAGTCGCTATAAGTGCATTCGAAGTAAATAAATTTGCAAAATAATGTTAGATTATGTGACTAGCAGAAGGTGAGATCGAGCTCACTTCAAGGGGAACAGGATGTCACAAAACTATAAAAGAGTATGTAATGTCACAATTGGATTGGGTAAGAGCGTATGGATCTGCTGTTCACTATTGTCATATGCAAACGTGGGCACTAGAAACGTCTAAATTGGTTGGCCTAGACAATTTTACAGCTTCGATTACTTTTATCAACAAATTTAAGGCTAAACATGGAATTTCTTCTCGGCATATTACTACTTTCGTCACACGTACAGACATACAAGATCATAGTATTCTTTAGAAGGCCCAGGGGGTTGTGGAGGGAGTGAGCCAATCTCTAACAGACGGGAGTGTGGAAAAAGAAAATATTTGGAACCGTGACCAAAGTGAATTTAATTATGAAATGTCTTCATTGTCAACACTATTTTACAGAGGCGAGAAAACTATAGCTGGTGTGTTGCAGTCTGTGCATAGCTCTACACACAGCTATACAATTGATGTGGCTTTATCAATGAGTAACAGGTTAGCCAACAAGCTCTATATCTGTTTTCAAGAGCCACAAGGCACTTTTATTCCAAATATTTAAAAGAAACTTGAAGCAACATGTCAACGAAACATTCATGTGGAGGCAAGCAAACGAAAGAGCATATGAAAAGTTGTCTAACTACCGTGCTTGGTGAACATATACGTGAAAATGCGAAGAACCTGTTGCTTTGTGATTCCTGGTCAGGCCATAAAGGCCGTGAATGTACTCTGTTAGATGAAAGATTTCCGAACAAATATGTTACTCTCGAGACATTACCACCGAAGGAATCAAAATATTGCTAACCTCTTGATGTGTTATTCTTTTGGCAATATAAACTCTACGCGAGAAAGATTGTTGATTTTATAAGACTGCAATGTGAAAACCTCAAGTAAAGTTACACGATCGTAATTTCATCATCAGATTTCAATCTGTGTTATAGAATCAACTTTCTGCACCGAAGTACAAGCCAATTTTACAGTACGCTTGGCAAAAGACTCGTTATGACATTGACATACCAATAGAGCGCAGGAGTGCTGTAGAATGTAAAAAAGT
>JAGDQP010005120.1:465-60312 GCA_022664845.1 Lepisma saccharinum | reverse complement strand
CACTTCATTGAAATCCCACACCTGCACTTTGAGGAAGCAGAGGGAAATATAGTAATCAGTCACGAAATTGCAACATGTGTGCTCTTCGACCTATCATATCAATATTTTGTTTCTTCGTGTTACCAAAGTAACTCTCTTAGACTTTGAATAGGTGATTATTCAAATATCTCTCGTGGTAAGACGGCCTTTGTATGCGAATGGCTCATACCACTGTTTTAGGATGAGCGATTTATATTCTAAGCACAGTTTCGTGCTGTACTGAGCATTCGAGATGATGCACATCCCTTGTGAGAACGTAATGCACTGACCACACTACGTTAATGATTTACACAAAATCTATTGTGATTAGAAAAACATTTTGAAGTACATTTGATTCAGCATTTGACTCTAACGCACCATATAACAGCATTTCACTTTCCACCAAATATTTTGCAGTGTATAGTCCTTTTTATATGTGGATCGTTACGCACTGGCATAACTATATAGTCGATTTTTATAATGCTTGTCAGGGCGTGAGGACAATTATTAACAAACAAATCAATAACTTAAGCCAATATAGAAAGGAACGAAGTTTATCATTTTTAATTTAAATTCCTATATTTTAGCTGAACAATTCACGGTTAAAATGAAGTAAAATTGTAACTATTTTTATGATTGTTTAAATCACCCGAAATATAAGGTAATTACGGATTCGAACTAATATATATTTTTAAATTTCTTTATGTGAACATGGATTGTATATCATCGAAGACTTGATTGCACTAATTAAAATAAATCCACGATATGTTTAAGTTTTTACCATCGGGTACGACATATTCGTGGAATTGCTCAAAGGTAATTCTATCGTATGAAAATACTGTACATGATAGTCGGTAGATTTATCTCTTAAATAATAGTAACAATAAAACAAAAGAAAATGCAAAAAAATGGCAATCGCAGATTTTTTTTCTTGCGCAACTTTTACGATTAAGGAATGTTCATACCATGCCCTGTACATCTGAGCACTGTAACGAACACCTCACTCAACACACGAAGGCAAAGAATCTCGTACAAGCAGACAATAAGCTGTTCATTATTCAGTTCTGGAACAGTTTGTTCCCCATTCTTGCCTGGAAATTGTCCGCTTTCTTTATCTGCTAAAATAGATTTCGAACGTCGCTGCTACATCCCTTACCACCATACCTCTTGTATTCCTCAACAGCTCTTATCACATTTTCGGCTGTTCACGTGAAAAGTTGGTCGGGCCCGATAACATTCTCATAGGTACGTCCCATTGTTTGTCCACATTCATACCACAGACTTTCAAATTTTTTAACACCTTTTATTTCCAAATATCTACAAAAGTACTAACCTAGAACTGACTGCACTAAAACTTCTCCAAGATATAGGCTTCACATGGATATTTACTATAACAGTTTTGTATGCTGAATTTTGCTGTTCAATATGGGCTTACACACAAACTCAACTTCTGCAAAATTTCTCATTATTGAAAAACAGGCCTTCAGAGCCACGCAATTATCAACTAGCAAGAAAGAAGAACAGCATAATATTGCTACCATTTCAAAACAAGCAGGTGCATGCATAGATACGAGCTGACATGAATCGTATGACGACAGTGGATAGAAACAGCAGTACGTTTGACCTTTCCGACTTCATCTCATTCTTCGAAATCTTGTTTATTTTTACTGCTCAACTGTAATTGGGACTGTCACCAGTGAAACCTAGTAAGTTTGTTACATACTGCATGTGGTAAATGAAGGCTTTGAAATGTATTGTTTGCAAGCTACTAGTATGGTCCAGTCACTAAATTTGTTTTCATTTATCGTGTTACAACATGACGTCATGTTTTGTACTTTAACAATACTCTCATGCACTTTTATACACTTAAGGATTGAAATATATGTTAAAAATAGTAAACCCAAAAATTCCATTGAACATATTACACCAACCCACCGAAACAATAGTATATCAAGTACATTTTGGTTTCAGAAAGTTGAAATTTACTGCAAAATTCACATAGCAATCGAATCCTCTAAAGTATCCTATCCAAAACGTCCAACATTATAATTATTATATAATATATGGTTACCACATCGATGTCGTGGCATTAGAAGGGGAAAGAATGGGGAGCGAAGACAAGAGGAAAGAAAGGAAAGTAGTAAAAAGTACTAATATAAAAATAATTAAAAAAATCATGTGTAAATAGTAACATTAAGTGACAGTGTTTCAATATAACACGATGTCAAACTGAGAAATATGCCCATCTTACAAAAATAACAATAAAAACACGTGATGCATGACGCAATCAATAATTGATACAAACTAAAATGTCAATAATTGATAAGAATTTATCTTGATGTAAATAAATAAGTGATAAATTCAAATATGTTAAACCATTGTTAATCATTATAATGTATAGCATATAAAGACTATTAAGATAACGATATTGCTATGGGCGCGACTACTTAGCTACTCCCGCGATAGTGAAGATCACTTTTACATCAACTTTAATAAAACTAACTATAGGTTGTGTCAACCGTGACGTCATTGCTTCCACCAAGGACCTTAGACTTTCATGAGAGGCCAAAATAAGAAAGAAAAACTCAAGAACAGAATAACCACGTTAGTCTGCCATCTTGGTATGCAAAGCCAAAATTTAAAAGACTGGGAAAACTTAAAATAAAAGTGACTAACTTGTAAAACTAAAGTTTAACTTTTTTCTGTGCTATTTAATTAATGGTATATACATTTAACCAAATCAGCATATGTGAAATTACGAATAAATAACACTCTCCAAAATTCTGGCTGTGTACAGTATACATCAAGATAGACACCTGAAGTTGGTACGTTCGTATTCACGAATTTCAATATTGGCCTATCATCTAATTCTAAAGGTATTGACGTCACGTCTGGTACAACGTATAGTTAGTTCTATAAACGTTATTAGAGGACAGACAGACTATAAACGTCAATTTTACCCAAATTTATTCCAAATGATCGTAAGTAAGGGAAGGGCGGTTTGTGAAAGTCAGGCTATATTCGTGTTTAATTAATAAACATATTACCAGACCAAAGAGCTAACCAAACAAATTTGCTCGAGAAACCGAGTATGAGTAACTAGAATAAGAGCACCGAGTAACATTTCTTTCAGATCTTGAGATTTAAATACCCGATCTAAGGTAGCGCTCATTGCACACTTAAAATATTGATATAATAGTTTGGTTTAATATACTTAATTAATGAACAGAATAAAAAGAATAAAACCTCGGGTTTGACAAGCTGATTACTGTTACTTTAGGATTCTAACACTTTTAAATTCCTGCTGTGCTTATCAAAATTATAGACTGACATTGTTACATTCGTTTGTTCCTTGATCCTTGTTTAATAATAGATGACCGCATGACCATGTGCGAGACAACCTATTATAAACGTATTGTTAGTTTTATAAACGGCGGTTTAGTATGGAAATCCACATACTATAATAAGAAAAGCAGTTCTGTATATGCATGTTTTATATAATGTTATGCTCTCTTGCTGCTTCCAGATATCCACATGTTGTTCTATTTGTGCAAGTAGAAAATGGAAGATACTGAATTTAGTAGTTCCGAAGTGAGAGAAGTCGCTGATGGCGATTCTCAACCCCCTCACGCAGCAGTTGCTGTAATGACTCCACTGAACAAAGCGCAAGGTAGTAATCAAAATGCCCAAGGAAAGTCGGAAGCATATGGAGAGGAGCTAGGATGTAATAATGTACCAACTTGGATCCGTTACTTGTACTACATCACTTGGGTTTCTCGATGGGTACGTGAATATTTAAATTATTGTCGGACACTCTTCTTCGGACAGAACAGTTAAATCAAACTTACTTGATGTAACCGAATTATAACATAACCTTAACTGTCATTGTTTAGATAATTAAAGGAAAAATACTTTATGGCCCGGAGTTTCCTCCAGCTATTGCGCCACACGTGCACTTTATACCACAAATCATTTTATGCATTATTATTTCAGACACTTCTATGAATACCTAGCGACAACATGCAGCAATCTAAAAAAATATTACATATAGGTATTTGTCATTATTGTTTAGCTTAATATGCAATGGAGTTGATCAACACATTACGAACATTGGAGCATGCAGAGGAGTACCGGTACTTATCGCTTCACTTCATGTTATGAATGACAAGTATTTTGCTACAAAAATATGGACACAATAGCAAGAGAACTATAGCAAGCGATGTTAAAGTCAGGTTAGATATTTTCCATAATTCACTGTGCACATGGCATTATGAGTTCACTGCATTTTCTTGCCCCCGACACTCAAATAGCTACAAAACCTCCATTTCTTTATGCTTTTTTACTCCCATTTCATACATACGTAGCTCGAAACATTTTTAATTTTGCTTGCCAACGCTTACGCATATGCTGGAAATATTACCCAATAATATCTTCTAAATTTTAATCAAAATTATCTATCACGTTAACATGTAGTTACAATGATCTGGTTTATTACACCTGAATGATGGGAACATTAAAACTAGGTCCGAGGTACGTTAAAGTATACATGAGAACTGCCCCTTGTAGACTTTCAAAAAATAATTTGCGTGGGCAGCAAAATATGTAGGTATACAACTCACTTTGCTTAATCTGCTGTTTATTGAATATTAGAGTTTACTTTACACAAAGTGTAGTGAAAAGTTCTTTGCACTATTAGCTTTTTGTACTTTTGACGGTGAAGCACATGGAGTGAATGTTAAACATCGTGTGCATTGCATATAAAGAAACAATGTATTTCCTGATTTTAATTAACTCGTTTTCGCTCGCTCGACACTGCGTACATGCTTTTTTATAGTACATGTTATGTAGCAAAATTCATAACTCGAGGTGACGTCATTTGTTCTTGTTAGGCGTTGATCAACTCGAGTGCCTTTTAATAACATAGTAATTACACATGGCTTTCTGTAACATTTTGTTTGAATGTGGACTGTTTTCAAATGAAGAGTACAGAAAAAGTAGGGGGTATCAATGAAAGCTTTCGTTTGTAAAACGCATTTTAAAGTCCAACTTTCTCAATTACTGCCATATATTTCATATTCATATAACTTGGTGACTTTTTGCGCTTCTGGATTGAACCTTTCTGAGCGGTTAGTGGTCATTGTGTAGAACGTTTTACGATTGCAAACTCATTTCTTAAAATTGGACATCTTCCCCTTTCCCTTTGTACTCTTCATATGATTATAGAAGTATTTGTGATAATTATCTGCAAAAAAATGACTGGTTAAGAGTATACATATGGTTACATAAACTCGCGGGAACTACGAGCTTTAATGTAAAGTTCACGAGATTATTACTTTAATATGCATCGATAATTCTATTGTGGATCCAAGCGTTTCTAAACTATCCAATAATTTCATTTTTAAAATACGCTACATTGCAATCAGTTTTACCAAAAGAGTGGTTAATATAGATTAGTTACCTCGTGAAAATTAGCCAAGGCACATTATACTGACAAGCGTAGACCTGAATAAGAAGGGAGTAGTTTCTTCACTCATTGAATCGCAGCAGAAAACTATAATTGCGGTTTCTTTTTAACCTCTAGTATTTGCGAGTGTTAGAAGTGCTGGCTAAAGTAATTCTCTAGCTGGAAATAGCTAACCATTTTCTAGTGAACGGAAATATTTGTGTATTCACGTCTCGATTACCATGTTCAGTTTCAATAGACTGGGTACAGTAATTGATTTAACCGATGAGACAGAGGATGCTATCTTCCTAATTCAAAGAAAATAAATTAACTATTCCTCTAGTGGGGTCAAATAAATATTATGGCCTGCTCAGGCGGTAGTTCGTCTGACTGCAAATAGGGCGGCCTGGGTTCAAAACCTGGCAAGGACGCTGGAGACTTTTCTCGCAGTATTCCAACGCTTGTCGCTCTGAACTGCACTCACCCACCTATCGAAATGAGTATCATAGGGTTCTTTGTGCTCCTGAGCTCCATTGAAATGTAAAGGCGCAGGAGCGTCGACTGACCATCGCACCTCACTTCGTACCGTAGATCGAAAATATGTGGATCGAGAACATTTGCTGTTGACGGTACGTGCCTATCGGACAGGTGATAGCTTTCTGTCTTTCATCTGTTGAATTTTTTTCTTCGGACAAACAACATGTTGGGTTGCATGCAGCTGATATTAAAACAGAGTTCTACTGTATGTCCCTTTGTTAATATTTGTCGATTCCACCATTACTGGGTACAGAAATAACGGAATGAAAGGTATGTTGAATTTCTTAGATCACTCATTTCTATGCCAAGTTAAACTGAAAAAAATGACCGAACTTCTCAATTTTCATCATAAAGATAGTGTATTCAGCTAGGGGCAGAAAGAAACGTCATTACTTATACTACATAAATACAGCAGAGTGTAATCCGATCATTAACACATAATTTGATATAATTCACACTAATATAGAAAATAATAATGAGGTTATACAGGTTTATGCTCTATAATTATTCATATACCGTATAATTTCCTTGAGACATACCAAATTTTGTACCAGTTGGTGTGCTGCAGAAACACAAAATTAATGTCCCGTGAACCATATATATAAAGATATTCTCTTAAAAAGCAAGCGAATTTTTACACAACAAAAATACTCTCTGTAAAGCGATAGGCAAAGCAATCAGCTTTAGGCGAATCTTTCCATCTTGGCAATTCTCACTATAACTGGCTACCTTAAACTATCTTGTTCTAAGACACTTCGCGTGGACCAGTACGGTTTAGGAAAAGAGAAATGTTTGTATTGAAGGTATATAGTTCATGTAAGACTTTTATCTTGTGTATCTTCATCTCACGGATTGATTTAGTAAATGATGTACATCCAAGTAATCATATGCCTATTCTTCGTTCCTTTGATATGATATACTACAGTAATTAACATAAATACTTGAATTAACTAATTTATTTTAACTAACATGGCAAATAATCTAATGCAATCAAACGCAGCTTCTAGGATTATTCGAAGGCAGCCAAGGGTGAAAGGCATTCTGCGAAGTCGAGTATTTTGACAGTGAAATCTGAAGATGCATAAAAATTAGGAAGGTTATGCCAACCCCATCAGAGATAAAAATAATACAAAATAAGGAAAATAGAAGTGTTGGGAAAGGTTGTTAATTCTGAAACATCCTTAGATGGGTAGAAAATAATCACAAACCCACGTTGTACAAAAAAATGAACTCGAAATAAAACGATAGATACAGTGGTTTCTGCTTAGGTTTTCACGAATATTATTTTGATTCAAAGTTTTTCCTTTTTGCTTTGTGTTACACTTAAAAACAAGCATTTTGATACTATATGCTAAATTAGAGAAATTGTTTCAAAATATTAAAATGGGGTAAAGTAACTAAAAAAAATAAATAGCAGTCTTAACTGTAATATTAATTTTCTGAAGGAACGTGTTATTTCCTTTCTAGTTTGCCTACTTTGGTGGAGTGCTTGTAGCTGCCGTACTGTTTTATGCTATTTATAAGTACAACGAACTCGTCGGTACTAAATTTTATGAAGTAGATATAGCATATATAGCATTTTGTGTGGTTGGTACTGTGACATCCCTTTGTGGCTACTATGGACTAATATCAAAATTGATGTTGAAAGTGGTAAGTGAAAAACTCATACTATACAATCTAAATTACATTTGTTGAAGATTCTAGTCAGGGATTATTTAGTAGTAAGTAATAATGATAAGATAATAAACCACCCTAAAATGGTAACTGAAACAGCTGTAGTGTGTCAGAATCAAGTATTCGAAAAAATGGAATTAGATAATAGCTCGAAGAAAGATCCGCGCTACTGATAGTTATTAAATATGATTTATATGCATAACCGATTTCCGTATATGTTTAATTTCTAATTCACAGGACGTTACGCTTCCATAAACACAATTTTTAAATATCACGATACGGCACAGATGCAACTAAGAAATTTTAAATTTTCGCCACAGATATTACAGTGTGTTGTGTCGATAGGCCAGTAGTTGTGTTGGAATTGTAATGGCGCCGAAAGTGAATCGATTCTAGAAACGTTACATTGTAGTACTTTCCGATGCACACTTCACTTGTTCTAGGATAGTTAAACAGTGCCACACACAATGATTTGCTGTTGTACACTCGACTGGGAATGTTATAGTGCGACGATATGCAGCGTGACGTCTTACAGGCTGTGATCATGGACGAAGGCACACGCGAAACGGATTCCAGCGAAGCTGACACCACCGGTGTTGCACGGCATTAAGACATTGTCGGCGTTGGAGAATTTAACGATGTATAGACATCCGGTTCCACTTGTTCCAACCAACCATCTATCGTGCTATTTACCAACAGCTCAAGATGGTCCATAAGGCGAATGTGCTTTCTCTGAAAGACAGCCATATCGTTGAACGGAGAACGAACTGCACAAAGCTGTATGAGCACCATATGGCAGAGATCGGTACAAGTTTGTAGTCACCGTAGACGAGGCGTAGATCTATCTCACAGATTTTCGAAAAGTTCGAGCAATTACGTACAGAAATATCGATGCAAAAATGTAGCAATTTCGTTTGTCAGTTGAACAAACACCATACTCGAAGGTTCCAATACTTTAGTGCTGTTTATAGCCTACACGTTTGTCTGCTAGATCTGCAAGTCATATTTCTAGTGCACTTGTCTAAATATGATATCCAATCCAGTTTAGACTAAGGATTTTGTGATTCTACAGGTGAACACTACAATATACAAATTATCAGTTATATTTTGAATAATAATATTCACATATGAAGTGAAAATAACATAATTTTTGTGAATCTAGTGTTCCAACATACAACATTTGAATATTATTGTTAAGTAATATTGAACAATAATATTCAAAATATTTAGCGTACAGTGACTAAGATTGGTGAATGGAACATACCGAACTTTGTACACTTTTAGTTTTCAGGAACTTTGAGAAAATTATAGGAACAGAAACGAAACAGACTATTTCATAAGAATGAAACAAAGTTTATTATTTGCCAATCAATGTCTTCTAATTAAACATTCATTAAAGTACCATGTGCTAAAATAAACCACACAATGTTCAAGTATTTTGCAGTCAGTTTGATTACGAATGGGCATATATGTGTCTCTCAATTTTACGGAATATTATTGTAATCATTTAGCCGTATCTCGAAATCTAAAAATGGTTCAATAATATGAGTTTATATCTCCAAACTAAGTATTTTCTGATCCTCTGACTTCAGGAGGTGCTAGAAGACCTAAGGTTAATATTAAAGTTCATGTTTCAAGATAAGAAACACCCTTGTTTAACATATATCCTGTTCGAAAGAAAGTAGTATTTTCATCGGCATTTGAATGAAAGTTATTAATTACATTACTTTTGCATTTAATTTTTAAAGCCTATTGACATCCTCAGCCTATTACGTGACACTCGTGTGCACCATAAAATAAAAGCTTTAGAATTATAAATTGACGCGAACTATTTAGTTATAATTTGTTTAAGATGTTTTCTAAACTTGTAAATTCCAAGGCTGTAATTCGGCTCCTATTGTACATAGATATTTGGAATAAAGTGCACGTAAGATAGTGCACATGCGGAACTACATGATAAAGTTGCTGAAATCAGTAGCGTACAGGAAAGAATAGGGTCAACTTCAAGATTTTAAACGGCAACTGGTGTTGGTTTTGCTGTGTCTAAAACGAGCTCTAAATTTGAAAAAAATAAATAAATTAAAAGAAACAATTTTCAACAGATCATGCCGTTTAGTAGCTATAAGAGAAAATTTATAGTTTATAAGTAATATGGTGTCCTAGATAGCCAAACTTATTCCATAAGGAATATTCCTCAAGGAATATGTCTAAAATATTCCAGAATGTTGCGGACCCAAACACGGAATATACATGGAACATGTGAATGTCAACTAAATGAATTTTTCAGAAATATTCCGTTGGTCACATGCAAGTAATATCGCATGCATGTAACCTTAGCCCAGAAAGGATGACCTCATTGATTAGGGCTGGTTTCAGCTGAAAATTATCTAAGTCCAACTTAGGGTATCTTCGGAAACAGTAAGCCAAAGATGCCAGGTTCGAGCCTCCAAGGGTGAATCTTCGCAATTGGAAAAACTTAGTACGGATGTGCTTTTCTTCTTTTAAGTGCAATAAGATATTTTGAAATGTTATTAAGTGTGGAAATAAGTAGCATTCATTGAAATACATAGTGGTAATTGTATTTCAAAACTATGTATACATTTAAGCACGTAATGGTTTTATCACCTAAGCACATACGTAAAGGAACATGTGCAATTAAAGGAAAGACTGCAAATTTAATTCTCGCAACCATAGTTGAATGAAGGAGACAAAGGATATAAAATTAAAGCATTTTCAATGGATATGCATGTGGTTGTCTTGGAGATCGAAAATTCAGTCATGTATCTTCAGAAGGTGTTCTAGCAGAAGAAGTTTTGTAGACGTGTTCATGTTAGCTCAGTGGTAGAGCACGTGGCTTCTAATCGGGTGTTCTGAATTCGAGTTACATTTGTGACAAACATTTTTATGTAACAATATATTCCTTAAAGCGTGAATAATTAGATAAAATTATTGTATTAAAATAAATAAGTTGTATATGTATTTATGCAATCATTTCGAGACATAACTTCTTCAGGTAAAATCTTATTCTCGCTCTTCCCCTCCTTCCCTCCTTCGTTCCCAGTCCTACAGAAGGAGTTGAAACCCTGTCACTTTTGGGTACCCGGCCTGACCCGATTACAAGTGTCCCGAAGACCCAGTCCGTACCGTGACACCAATAACCAGGTCTTGGAAGCAATTAACTGGGAATTCGGCTGTCGTATTTTTATGCTATGCAGGTGATATCTCCAGTCCATATCGCCCCTGAAAAATCACTGTATAAACGCAAGACAATATGATTAAGAACTCTGTCTTGTCCTCAGAGTTACAGGGTCAAATGTTCAGGCTGCGTCAAAACTTATTCCGATTGACCCGTTTCAGCTCTGGGCTACAGCCCTCAAATCACAAGACATTACAAGCGATATGGACTTACACTCTGATGACCTCGCGGTAGTTTAAAAGGTACAAATTACTGAATAAAATATTGTTAGAGGACGAGCTCCAAGGATTCTAGTATAATTGGGCGCAGCTCTAGTAACACTGATCTCCAGTTTCATTAATACTACTCGCCTATAGTCTAGCATGGAAAGAGATGAAAATTCTGATTAAATTTTTTGTTTACTGTTCGTGGTGATGCCGTATTTTTAGGACTCACCCTCACCCCGTTAGCCAACTCACCTGCAATGAGAAGATGAATAAAGATGGCGATCTTGATTCAATGCGAGTTGAGCGAATAGAACTCTAAAGTGTTCAATAATTATACACAGAGTCAAAATCGCACATTGTCTAGAAATCATCACTAGCGTTAAAAGTAAACACTCGGAGTCATTGAAATGGTTATTCTGCCAATAGGCGTTGTCACGATTGTTCGGTGTTTTTCTCCATTGAACGCAGAGTTCCGCTGCACTTTTAAGGAAAACTTCACTAAGTTCGAAATTATGAATTTCTCGCTAAGTCCACAATGCTGATATCTCTTACTACTCCAAAAGAAGAAATCAATGATCAGAATAAAAACACTGAGCTTCGAATCGACTCAAGTAAAGCTCACGTATCTCTGAAGCTAAACTGGAGGTAGACTGGAACTAAACTATTGGTAAAACGGGCGTAAACTTGGAGACTAACTGGAACTGAAGTGAAGAGACAAGGATATGTGTAAAGGGTATTTATTGCATCATTGACAAAATGAAAGATGCAATTTTATGGTGGTACTTTTAGAAATAAATGTTTTTCTTCGATTGTCATGTTCAATTTGCCATCGGGATTCTCTCACGAACATCCCCTGTAATCAGAACCGATGATGGATAATCGGATATTGTCTCGAATTGAGGTGATATGGTGACGATTCTCCTGTTCACAACTTAGTTGCATTCGCTTATAATTGTGCTCTGCGGGCATGCTGTTTTATTTATATTCATATTGAGTTACTATCTTTTGATTTCTTATGGAATTGTCAATATTGGCTGTATCTCAGATCGGTGATTTTGCAGGTGGTAAGAGTCATATTCATATCGATGTTAAAAAGTTATGCACATGGCGTACTAATCAATGTTCTAACAGTTGTATTCTGTTACTGGATCGCTCTAGTAGAATAGTTTGGTAATGGAGTATTTATCTAACATACATCCTGATATGAATGCTATCAACTTTGACTGAATTCGCTTCCTTAAATGTACCTCATCATGGTTTATTGAACTCATTCTTAAAATTAATAGAAGTAGTACTAAAACAAATCATACTAAAATGATGCCGTAACTAAAATGAAATATACGAAATGCATGTTACAGTAGGGAAGAACAAAATACAAAAATCGGTAAAAGTTATATTTTTACTATAAATACTACACTATTGTTGAGCTCCTGCAGTCAACTTGGACAATCTAATTCGTCCTCACTTGCCCCGAGACATGTCTCCACTTGCTCTAAGCACACAAAACATGCGGTAAGTATGGAGAGTCAAGAACCACCTATACTGGTTACGTTTGCCCACCAAATTCAATTAAATACACACTCCAATGACTTTACGAATTCTGTTTAAACTTTTACTCATTTGAGTGGACTAGATACTGCTGAAAAGCCAAAAAAATAACGGGTATGTTGAAGTTGTTTTCATGCCAAAATGTAAACCCTTTCCCCCCTGTAAATTGTCTGTGCAAAACAAAACAACCATAACGTTCTCAAAGCGAAAAAAGCCAGACTTTTGTTCTGTGTTCTAGCCATTTTGATATTTACTAGCATATTAATGAAAACAGGTTTAACCCGCACTTAAACCATCTACCTGTGTTGCATTAAATATTTGCTTGGATATGCTTGGATGTACGCTCGTTGCTTCTATATATTATATATAAATAATATTTTTGTAAAATCTCTATAAACATTTAAGGTGATATTACAATGACAGATTTTCAAAGATTGGTGACAGGTTTTAATGTACAATTAATATTGTTTAGGAGCGACAAAATAGTCGTAAGTATTCATTTCTAACTGATATGCCAGTTCAGTTAAAAATCAACGGATCTTCTACATAAACTTTTATTACAGAGATAATTCAACCGCTTGCACACCTCTACGGTCGAAATAATGACCTTGGAGATTGACATACTTCTAGCAGCGTTGAAACCAGTTCTCATAGCAGCGTTACATTCCATTTAGCCGTCTCCTCATACCTCTTTCTCAACTAAAGAAGCTGGAGAAAGATCCAGAGAATACGAAGGAGGGATAGGGATGTCTTGCATGTTTAACACAAAATTGATGTTCAGTCGCTGGCATTTATGCGTCATCTTACTACCTTAACAGTACTGTTGAAAGCTAACCGAACCCTCTTAACCTTAGTAGCTGAACTAACTGTTTGCTATACTAGTCTTAACGTTAATCTCTCTTTGCGTAGCCCGAGAGGAGTCGTTCTATACATCGCCGTGATAACGCAATTTCAGTTTAGTTATGTCTGTATTGGTGTATCGATCTTCACGGTATACGTCATAAGTTTATCCTATTGCTCTCGAGCCGTTTGAATTAGCATTGTCTAACTTTACTGAAAAATACAGTATAAAATATACGAAGGTAAATATGGAGGGTTGATACTTCGTATCTCCAATTTCGTTATCTAAAGTTCTTGTTGTGTAAATATTAAAAGAAAAAGAAACAGCTGACTTTACAGTTGAAACTTCGTAGCAAATCGAAGCCCCCGGCAATTTGTCCTTTCACTATGATACAACAACAGCTTTAGGTGACAAGAATTGTAGATACGAGGTCTCAGTGGTTAATCCTCGATATGCTTTGTCTTTAAATAATTGTATTTCGATATCTAACGTACAATCCCATGCAACACCACAATTTGCACCTATTGTAAAATACAGATACTGCATAAACCATGAAGACATTATAATTACATTGCCTCCTGTATTACAGAACGTCATTCGGTAGAATTCTAACGTAACGCACGCAGAATAGGATAGAGCTTTCTCCGGTAATGTAAATCACAAAGCATGTTCATAAAATATACAATTATATGTTCTAGCGTCAATAGTAAGGGCTGCATCATCTTCTCTTGGTTGTTTTAGTTGATCTCATAAGTTGTTCTAATGGTTCAGAATGGTAACATTGAAAGAATATTGCATGTTTTTATAGGCAGTTAAGTGTCTTGCGGGTTATGATTAATTGGGATTATCGTTTTAATTGATCTGTTGAGCTTTAAAGGATTGCTCCTATAATATTTGTTAAATCGGACTGACCCAATGGATCACGGTTGGAATCTATTCCGCGACCATGCGTCCACAAAATGAGCGCGCTAACATCTCCGCCACTCGGAGTTCTTTGCGAAATATGGAAAGACTTAAACCGGTACTAAAATTTTAGATCATGTCATGGTTATTACACAGATAGTTTGTATTTTTTTCTGTAGTTCTGCCTTCAATGTTGAGCTCTGGAAAAGGTTTCGAGCATTTATAGAAAACATGTACTTCATATTAAAACTAACTGATGCGGATAGATCATTCGAAATATGCATTAATTTGAAACAACAACATCAACCGAGACACTACCTACAAAATGTTTGTCTTGTCTTGATGATATTTTAATTGCACTAACCCAATACTGAGGGTGATTTTCTCACGGTAATGACGTTGGCTGTTCAGTCAACTAGTTTACTATTATTACATTGTCTAGTTTTTGTATTAACAATTTACTTATCCTTAGTTTTACCACAGGGTATAAAATACAGGGTATAAAATAAAACACCCACAAGTCTATATCACGAGATTACTGGCGTGAAAATAATAATAAAAAAAACGTATAGGCCATCAAAGGTGCATAAATGCTCCATTTCCTTCCTATGGTTACCGAATATGTAGAAAAAATAAATTCTAAAGCTTGATATTTCCAACACCATTAATAATAGAACTGAGGCTGCATGGTACTCTCAAAGATTTCAAACCTTTTTTATCAAAAAAATATCTATTATAAAACTGTGCCATGGATTCGCCAAAGGTAGTAGAGTATTTATTAACTGTTGTAAATGTGGGTTGAAATAAGCACGAATTAGGCGAATGTTGGGCAAACAGATAATAACCGGATAATCATGGCCATTGTCAGTGTCTTTTACTGATAAAAGTACAGCAAACATTCGTTCAAATGTATGTAATTTACTTCTGTTCGTTACGAAAAAATGCATTTAAAAAATCGTTCCGCAAAGGAAATCTGATATATTGTCTTGCCTGAAACGAATTATTGTTACTTGCTCCAAGGTAATCCAATTCATCGTTATTTCGACGCACTGGAATTTCAGACAATTTCTGGGAACTCCCTACTTCCTTTGGAGAATCCCATGCTCACCAATTGGACCACTGTGGTTTTATGCATTTCTTTTTGATAGAGAATGTTCGAAGCATTTGAGGGCACCATATGACCTCATTTCTACTGCTAATGATAAAGAACATATCAAGTTCTATTTTTTTTTATTATATAGAGCTGATAACTTATAGCATCTTATAGAGCCGAAATAAAGCATGTGTGCAGTTTTTTAATTTTTATGTCAGGGATTTCGTGAGGTGTTTTTGTCGGTGCTGGTTTGCAATATTATGAATATGATGTCATTTAATTAACTGAAAAAGTTACAACGAGATTATATAATTATTTATTTACTGTGTCAGCTAATAAGTTTGTTCTTTTAGGTAATAATGATATCAATCACAGCACTTATATGTAATGTTATTTTCTTGGGCATTACTGCCACTACATTTGCCAAATTTAGAAGCTTGAGTGTTGATGAAATACAGTCTCTACAGCTGGACCGCGCGGTGGAAGAATACAGAGACTCTGATTTCCGAAGTCGTTGGGACAGCTTTCAAAAAGATGTATGTATTACTTTAATATCACAATTTATAGTTATTCCAAATGAAAGAGTTCATTACAATGAATGTAAATTTTAGATAATAAAGGTATTAAAATCTTGATGTGAAAAGTTTTAGAATAATTAGTATGTTCTAAAATATCTTTTTAACAATGACTATATTAGGCAATAATGTATCTTCAAAATATAAAGAAACAAATTTTTTATTGAATTAGATATTAGTTAATGGATTATAGAAACATGCCACTTACAACGTTATTTTGATAATACTATCTACTACAAGTGTGGAAGTTAATTCTGAACTGTCAACCACAATATTAAGTTTGAACAACTAAAATTAAAACCTATTTTATGAACAATGTTTAATGATAAATTACATCCGTTCTGGTGTTGCATCTGTACATTAAAATGTCCAACCATGTCGATCATTTTAATTTGTTTATAGCTTCTAAGAATCTTTGTCTCAGTAAGCCTATATTGATCATTTGTAAGTAGGCCAATCATGAGAAAGAATTTGTGAAAACAGTTTCTTTTCTGAAAACGTTAAATTTGTTACTGCAAATTTAGTACCAAAAGGGAGGGTTATCTTAAGAGCTTAAAGGAAATAATGGAAGTACATCTACGTAACAGTAGGCATTGGCGGATTAAAAGAGGAAGATAAAAGGGATGACAAGGTAAATCCACGATACTAGAATTGTAGGTTACTCCGACTAAGGCTAAGCACACTTGAATAAGTTCTGTCAACCTTAGCACCTATAACTGGTTGAAAATAACCCCTTTTTTGCATGCTATAGTACATGGCTATATATCATTATAATGCTAAGAAAACGTAGTTGCGTGTCTGAAAGAATTTAAACTCAAAACAGCAATTGAAAAATCTGGTATAAGGCGGAAAAGTAAATTACAATTCTCAAAATACGAAACAACTTCAAACAGAAACTGCAACAGTTCTCGAAACATAAGTTCATTTTCGGAAGTCGATTGAAGGTTTTAAAGGTCATGTAATCGTATCTTGATTGGGTAATATAATTTCGAAAGTTCTAGAACACCTTTGCTTCTAACGTTAATATAATTACTTGTATATAATAAAATCTAAAACTCTGATATCATCCAAAGATAGGACAGAGTGTCACATTTATTACACTCACCTCAAAATAATGACAAATACCTCTAACTTCATGTCTTAGTTGTTTGCTAACATAATTTTTCTAGATTCTTTACATCAGGTAATACACATATTTACGTTTCCAAGATATGTTGACTTAGAATGTTTTAATAATTACTAGTATGCACGCCAAAATAAAGATCTCTGGTATTAATCAAATATAGGGCAGACTTCTATATTTAGTAAGGTACATACATTAAAATTAATATTTTATCCAACTTCGTTTCATTTCGTTTGCTTATACAATTGGTTAGGTGTCTGCTTTCTACTGCAATGAATGAAACTTCAAATCAACCAATCAATAGTTACTTTCTTTACATTTAAACAATCGCTTAATGGCACGTCGTCATATATGGTATGTGCTTTATCCGCATGCTGAAACGTAGTGGTACTAAAGAGATGGATTTGCATCTATTGGGTTAGTGTACATGAAATTACTGCATTAAAGCCTGGTGGGGCGTTACACACAACACATGATTTGCTTTAGGTTACATGTCTGACGACACAAACCCGGCTCATGTCCATCAAACAAGCTGGGATACTCAGTAGGCAATGAATTGTAGAACAGCAGCGTATAAAAATGTACCTTGAAGATCACACAATTGCAAGTGACTTTTATTTGCCTCTGGGAAGTTGGCTGATCGAGATTTTGGTTGTGCAAGTCAGCACGCAATTTGTGCTGGTTGTGCTATCAACTTTCAACATTTGTGGTGGCGTAGTTTAGGAGATATGCCCGTCCAAAGTTTGAAAAGTCTTGGGGGCCAATTTCACGCGAGCACTCAAATCTTTGTGGTGATCGAGATTTGGGCTGGGTTAGTTAGAGCTCAATGTGTGCTGGTTGTCAAACGAACTTTCAATACTTGTGCTGGCTTAGTTAAGGAGATATACCCCCAAAGCTTGAAAAAAGTGGGGGCCAACTTCACGCAAACCCCCCAAGTGTTTGTGCTGGTCGAGATTTTGGTTGTGTTAGGTAGCACTCAAATTGTGCTGGTTGTGCTACCCACTTTCAACATTTGTGCTGGCTGAGTATAGGAGATATGCCAGTTCAAAGTTTCAAAAATGTTGGGGTTGGGCCAGCTTTACGCAAGGTCACCAAGTGTTGGTGCTGGTCGAGATTTTGGTTGTGCTGGGTATCACGCAAAATGTGATGACTTTGATATTAACTTTCAACATTTGTACTTGCTTAGTTAAAGAGATATGCCCCCTCAAAATAATAAAAAAAATGAGGGCCAACTTCACGAAAAACCCAAGTGTTTGTATGGCCGATACTTTGGTTGTGCTGGGTAGCACTCAAAATTGTGCTGGTTGTGCTACCCACTTCCAACAATTGTGCTGGCTTAGTTAAGGAGATATGCCCTTTCACAGTTTCAAAAACTTGAGGGAGGTTACTTCACGCGAGCGTGCCAAATACTTGTGCTGGTCGATACTTTGGATGTGCTGGGTATCAATCAAATTGTGCTTGTTGTGCTACCCACTTTCAACGTTAGTGCTGGCTTAGTTTATGAGATATCCCCGTTCAAAAGTTTGGGGGCCAACGTCACACCAGTTCCCAAGTGTTTGTGCTGATCGGGACTTTTGTTGTGCTAGTTAGCACTCAATTTATACTGGTTGTGCTACCCAGTTTCAACATTTGACCTGGTTTAGTTTAGGAGATATACCGCCTCAAAGTTTGAAAGATCTTGGGGGCCAACCTCACGCGAGGTCTCAAGTGTTTGTGCTGGTCGAGATGTTGATTGTGCAGGTTGTGTTGTCCGCTTTCAACATTTGTGCTGGCTTAGTTTAGGAGATATACCGCCTCAAAATTTGAAAATCTTAGGGTCCAACTTCACGCGAGTCTCCAGTGATTATGCTGGTCGAGACAGTAGTTGTAATAGTTAGCTCTCGAACTAACGCTATAGCCAAGGTATCATTATAACCTTATAACTATAACCGAGGTACACTGTATTTAAGTTCACATTATACAAAATTATTGTAAGTTTTTAAGATAGAAGAAGATAATACAGTAGAAATATTAAAGGATAGAAAACATTTTATTTGTATATTACTTTTGATAACATATGTATAATTTTCATTGTCCAAAATAGCACAGGATTTTCCAAGGACTACCAGTACAATATGCGTACTATTACCCATAATATTTGGGATCAAATATGGATATGCGTAGGATATATTATAGAATATTAAAATAATACTGTTGTTTGGAGTTTGAGGAATATTTTGAGAATATCTCAAAAAAATAATTGCTTTCGGCATTTTCGTAGGATGTACTTGGTATATCCCCAGGAATATTCTTAGGATATGCGATCATTTCGGAGATTCATTTATTCCTAGAATATTCTTCGCATATATCAAAAATATCGTAGAATGTCCTTTGGGATATTCGTATCATATTCCTAGAAAGTACCTGTGCTGTATGGGGTAGAACATTGTTGAAGAAATATCAAGTACCAAAGGTGAAATGTAAATACCAGTATCAAGTACCAAAGGTTAAATGTAAATACCAGTATCGAGTATCAAGAAATTCTGGTATCCAACTACATCTAATCCATATATTACTCAGTTACTTTTAATTAAATATGCATCATTTTCATTGTAGAACAATGTTAAGAAAGCATCGATCATCCAAGGGCTCGACTCGACTCGACCCGAGAACCCAAGTAGCTCTGACCCGACAAGCCCCGTGACCCCAGTTAGTCTGGCCCGGCCCGACCCATATGGCCCCTCCCCGTGAGCCGAGTATATCTGACCCGACCCAACCCAACAACGTGAGCCGAGTATATCTGACCCGACCCAACCCAACCCGTGACCCGAGTTAGTCTCACAAAACACGACCCGTGTGGCCTTGACCCACCCCGCCCCGTGAACCGAGTAAATCTGACCCGACCCAACCCGTGAACCGAGTTGGTCTCAGACGACCCGACCCGTGCGTGACCCGAGCGAACTGACTCGACACGACCCGGGACCCGAGTCAGTCTTACCTCTTAACCCGACCCGTTTGAGAGCCCTAGAGTGCCCAAGCGACCGTCCTAGATTTAATTATCTTTATTTAGGTTTCTACTTATTCACGCATTCTGTGTATCTAATACCTGAATACATGGAACTGAATATGGCAGTCATTATCTCTGTGCAGGTATTCGTTTACGTCATACTTACACAAACTTAATACTTAGATATGTGTCGTATTAACGTAAACATAGTTATGAATACTGTTTTGGTAAGTTGATTTGTGAACGGAAATGCTTAAAAATCAATAAAACTAAACCAATGAAATCCAGTAAATACTATTAGCTTAAAACAATATAGGAAGTCTTGCTATTGCCTTAATGGAGTTTAATGTTATGAAGTTACACTAAGCAGGTAATCATAAATTTGATAAAGTCAACATGTTTATTTCTATATACGATGTTTTCTCTATTAATTACGCTTTATAGTTGACTATAAATTGTTGTATATTAACTAGGTATATAGATTATTCTTAACATTAAATTGTGTTAGTGAATTCTACAATGTTATTACAGTTAAAAAGAATTGATTAAAAAAAAATCGTGTAATTGATAATATGTGTCAAATACAATTGAAAATATTTTTGTCTTTTGTAACCGTGATCGAACATATTAAGAAAAAGCTAATTGCAAAAGCAAAGAGTATGATACAACATATTTATTAAGCCAAGTGCATAACAAAAGTGAATCAGTGTCTTTGCAACACATTTATTAAACCAAGTTAACAAAAAAACAACATTTTTTATTCAGTTCAGTTAGAATAGATTTATTGAGCGAAGCTAATAGCAAAAATCAAACTCTATATTATTACCATGATAGAATAACAACATTTCTTAAGTAAATAACAAATATCAAATGTTTATTTGTTTTCATGCTAAATCTAATTTATTTTTGACCTTCGGTACTTGGTACTTACTTCAACATTGTTCTACCCCACACAGCATAGGTACATTCTAGGAATATGCTACGAATATCACAATGACATACTGCGATATTTTTGATGTATGCGTAGAATATTCTACGATATTCGTTATAATTGCGTAGAATATTCTACAAATATTCAGTGTCCGAAAAGAACGCATAGCCTAAGAATATTCCTGCTTTAATTATGTACTCTATAGTTCTTAAACCGGTAGAAATTCTTTTACCTTTCTAGAATTTTATATCTCAACAAATACTGATGAGTCTACCAGAATTTTTCAATACTCCCGATACTTATTTCTAACCTTTGGTACTTTGATATTAAATACTTTTTCCACATTGTTTTTTAATGTATTAAAAAATACATATATTATTTACAATTAAAATGTCAATGTATTGTTTCTTAAACTCTGCCTTCAGTCATACATGACGAAAGGCCATAAATAAAATTGAAATTCAGGAATCTCTAAGTTAAAGGTTTAACGCTCTGCGGTATATGGGATTAATTTTAGAGAAATATGTTATTCTCATAAATATCGAAGTATCGAAAAAGTATTGACTCCATTAGTTGAGGTATCGATCGATACCGATTCTTTACAAGTATCGGTTGAATAGATGTATCGAGAATATCGTGAACCCATCTCTACGATAAATATAAAATACTGAGGTTAACTAGAGCAACATTCACATTCTCAATTTAAGACACCAATAAACAAGAAAAACAAACAAACATTATTTCTGTGAGAAATCTCTAAAAAAAACACTAATCACGTTATGATGTTTAAAGTAATCAATAAATCAAAGTGCTGACAGATGCTAAGCCAAAGACGCCGAGGTAAGTATTACTCACTATTGAAGTTACGCACCAAGCATTTTGCGAACTTAAAGGTTCTACCTCGTAAACGAAACAAGCACAACAAAATGTTCAAAAAGCACAAAAACTCCTGGCCCGT
Organism: Lepisma saccharinum; assembly: GCA_022664845.1. Classification (NCBI taxonomy): domain Eukaryota; kingdom Metazoa; phylum Arthropoda; class Insecta; order Zygentoma; family Lepismatidae; genus Lepisma; species Lepisma saccharinum. The sequence goes on along the minus strand of JAGDQP010005120.1, from coordinate 38,280 downwards.
TGGATTAATTCTAAAATATTTTCAAACTTTGAACGATCTTTACTCCTAAACGAAGACAGCACAAATGTTGAAAGTGGGAAGCACAAACAGCACAATTAGAGTGGTACCCAGGACAAACACTTGGGGGGCTCGAGTGAAGTTGTCCCCCAAGATTTTTTAACTTTCAGGGGACATATCTCCTTAACTAAGCCAGCACAAGTATTGAAATTTGGTAGCACAACCAGCACAATTTGAGTGCTACCCTGCAAAATCAAATTGTGCTGCCTGTGTTACTAAATTTCTTGTAGAATCCGCTGTTATTTGTCATTTGTTACAGATCCTCTCCTTTAAATTGGTTGCTAAAGTTGCTCGTTGCTATTCATTTGTTTTTTGACTAAGATTTTGCTTGCGCTTTGCCTTATGGGTAGGTAGAAACTGGCTCCGATAGTTAGTTTGTGTGTAAACAGCATAAGTTTCACATTTATTTTTATTCTTTCCTTTTTACATACTCGCCACTTTACTGTCGAGTGGAGTTGCTGAAGATCTCATGTTATGTTTGGAGCTACATTGGCAAGCGATTTGTAATTCATTATTCCTTATACAGTGGATTTTTGGTCAAATGTATGTGCCATTTATGTTGACCGCTTTCACCGTGGTTCCATTCAGCCATTTTGGCTACTGTTTTAAGCCCTAATATTGTCAATTCTTTAGACTGAAAATTTGTTACTTCCAAGACCGGTTCTTGGGAAATCAATTACGCCTAATTCTAACAGGGATACTCGACTTCCAGGACACAGTGACGAGACGGGTCACTGTTTATTGTCACTAAATTGTTTTCTTTATTACATTGGTTATTCTTCTTAAATTATGTTATCATCAGTTTTTATTCTCATATTTGTGATAATAATTGTTATGCAATAAATAAGATTCAGTGGATTTTACAATAACCTGCAAACTATCTTTACTAGATACCAGTGAGTTCATAATATATTTTCGTAACCTACAGAGCTCAGCCAGACTAAATGATTCTATCATTCGGAGCTCTGATTCGTATAATTCTTACTGTTATTTTGGGTGGTTTCGATAATGTAAAGTACCAGGTGGATGTTCTCATTGTTTCGAAGGGCCACATCACTTAGAGAATGGTTGATAAGATGGTTTTTGGGTTGGGGTGGTTCTGTGATCAAAGAATAGGATTTCTACCTTACCCTTACCTGCAGATTTTTTAAAATTTAAATTAACTGTTGGTTTCGGGGAGGGGAGTATCTCTACCCTTGTTGGTTGGATGGAATTTTGTGAGGTATTTACTATATTTTTTTTATTATTATTTCTAAAATCAATTTTTTCTGTTCTTTTGTTGGTGCAAAGATTCGTTCAACCCATAGAGCGTTCCCAGACAAGTATTTCAGCTACATACTTGTTGTAGTAGCAGTGTTGATGTAATTGTAATTGTAGTAGTGGTTTTAGTTGTAGCAGTAGTTGAAGGTGTAATTGTAGTACTAGTAACAACTGTCAGGGTTGTCAGCATATTTCAACTATCATATACAGACGGTGGGATGCTATATGTAACTTGTTGCGCTATTCATCCTACGCAGGTTTTAAAGAAGACAAATACACATTGCACGGAGAAAAATCGATCCACAAATTTTAACTTAACTGGTCCATTTAAGGGTTTTCTGATACCGTCAACAAAACATCTGATACTACGAACTGCACAAGAACCAACTTGTATGGTACATGCAGCGAAACACAAATCGTAAAAAGGAGTCTACTTAACGCAACTAAATCTAGAGCAAAAGATACTGAACAATATAGTACCAAGAACTGAACATTGTTTGATTGAACTCCAACAAAACATGTCTGATGCCAGTTACTATTGTAGTTTGTAAAGTGTTACTAAACATTAACAGTAAAACAGGCATCAAATTCGTAATAAGGAGAACGTAACTGATCAGTTATAGTTGCTACAGTCATGCATCCAGTGGAAAGTATATTCACTGAATGTCTTGGTTGCTGTTACAACAATAAAATGTAGATTGACACGGACGCGAACTAGCAATAGTAACAGTTAACGGATAGTTTTGCTAACACTGTTTAGAAGCCATACACACAAGTCAAAACTGCGTACAACGTCTTTCATTCGATGATTTGTGTTATCACCCATAAAATTCATTTTATCTTATCTTCTGAAATGAGGAAACGTGTTTTACATTTGTTAAAAAGAAAGGTCCCTGTGTATATGGGATCATAATCTTATAATTACTATTATTACTAGCTGTTGTACGCAGCATCACTTGACTCGGAAGCCGTCTTCGAGTATCGGGCTGTATGGTCTACTGGAAAAAGCACTGAAGAGCTATTCTAAGGGTATCGGATTCTATTCCACCTCAGGCTGGCATTTTCTTCTCTTTTTAAAACTAGGAAATGACCTTTTTCACGTCCATGAATAGACATTATAACGTCTGGTACACTGCTTATTGAACATATTGCTTCCGTTCACTAAATACCTTTAACTAAATACAATTAGTTTGCCATAGCTGTACGTTCGGCAGGTTCATCTGGAACTGAACATTTGACTGCTTGCAACTGAACGTTCAGTGACTTCTTTTCTCAGTGTGATTTACCGTACATGTTATTATTGTACACTTGTAGTGCTGGCGAAGACCATGCGTCATAACTATTGCTAACTATGAAGACCGCACGAAAAGAACGTGCTTGTGGATTTTCAGTAAAACTGAAATAATAATTTCAGTTAGCTCTTGAAAGACCTTTCTAACAACCTATTATGCATGAGTGTAGCTTGCGTAGTTCGTCTTCATTTGATGTGCAAGTATATCCAATGCTAATTGAAGCGTACAGTGAAAGAAGGAGGAAGGTGGACTTTGAAAAATGAATTTACACTTGTAGCACATACTACACAATGACATACTAGCCACCCAGAAAGATTCAAACCGACAGCTCAAATAATCACCACGTTATAGCGGTTTCAAAAATGTTAAAAACATGGGAGTAAATGGACGAGTAGGACTTTAAAATGTATTTAACGACAAATCACTTTTCTTGCACCTTCCCTCTTGTTTCTCCGTACGATTGAATTCTGAACTTTTAAAACGATCTCCTGTAAATCAATAAAACTTGACAATACACTCTTCTTCTCCTGTGATCTTCATATATTTCGCATTAGATTTACTGATAATAAGATGTTGACAACAATAGTTTCTTCAACTGGATAATTACATGATGATTTCGTCTTCTTTATCACGCCTGACCAGTAGCGTGAGAAAAGCAATAACTGGAAATTTCCAATACCATGCTTTGCTTAGCAAATATAAGTTCTTATGTGTGATTAACGTCAATTAAAACAACATTAATGTAATGTATCTAGAACACATTGTAGACCATTTGGTTGAAATACTCTAATATATTCCAGTTCAATTGCTGTGGAATAGCTGAGACTGCCGATTGGTACAACTCAACAAATCTATCCATTCCAGGCTCTTGTTATAGCGCCAAAGGAAGAGACGCACCCTTGCATGATACAACATGTTGGAACCTCGTTGCAGGGTTTTTGTACCTTGGCCTGACAGGTGTGTTGGCAACATCCTGCATTGGAACATTTTTTGAGGTAAACCGAAAATTAAAACTGAGTATCTTTTATTCCCTTCGTTGCTCAATATCGCAATAACATTGTTTTTTGAAGTTTCAGAAAATGTGTAACTGCCTCCATATGCATATAAAAAATCACCAGACAACCCAGAAAACACATGACTTGAGACCTTTTTCGTCCAATTAGTCACATAGCAACCCTGGAAGTAAGCACAAGTTTGTGTAATAGCATTTAAAATTTATCCGGTATTACTTTAAACGCGCTATTTTCTGGCACGTGTTATACATCATTATGGTTATTAAAGTTTCTAGTTTTCATAATAACACAAATATAGCGTGTGTTACTGGCTAGTGGTGCAAAGTATTGTTTGTTGAATGTAGGCAAAGACGAAGAATTTGCTGAAAACGTAATTGTGTTATAGAGCTACAAGAATGTAAGTTGGCGTCCTGAACTAATACTTTCGTGCCCATACGCGAATGTGAAAGAAGGATTTGCTCATCCTTGCCCATTTGTTGAAAACTATACTTATAACGTGAAATCTCCTTGTATACATATATTTTTCCAAAACAGAATATGATGTATACACTTAGTTTTAATTTAGCGTAATAACAGACAAGATCTACTTGTTTCAGTAGAGTCATACGATAAGAATTTAAAAAAAGGAAACACCAGAAGTAACCCTGAGAAATGTCGTGATGTAGAAATAGCTCATACCAACAAACATTAATTGAACTAGGTTAGAAGGACATATACGTATTCACGAATTGAGGCTGTCCATAATAGATGGGAAGGTTTACAACGTCCTGATACTAAATCAACACAGAAAATATATTCCTTCGGTGCCAGCCCGAAATAAATGAATCCGTTGTAGAAGAAATTAGTAAATCCATCCGCATCCACCTTGACATATTAATCGTAGATGTATTTATTTTGTTTATTTGAGCGACGCATACTGAATAGTCGTTAGAGTGGTAGATAATAAGATATGAGAAAGAAGGAAGTGTTACTTAAAGGAGAACATGTTTCAGAATGATTTTCGGCAGCAGTTGGGTTTCTAGTGGATCAGTTGATTCCTGGAATCAGCGGAAATGCTAATTACGGTAACTCACGTAGAAGGTTTTCTCTCCAATATAACGAGATTTTCACCATTATCACATACATTAATAGGGAAATGATTTCAAGTTGTGCCATATTTCTGCAGACTTTTTCTGTGGGTTCGTAATCGACACAGCTCTTACAGCACATTCAACAAATTTTAGCTAATCGAAATCAAAACTAAAAAAAAAATTGCAGAGGATGTATTCCAATTATATAACAAGTTATTACATTCCTATCAGCGTGTGTGAAACGATGATAAATATACTTGCTTTTATTATAGAAAACGCCTTACTGCTCATAGAACAGATGTCTGAAGAAGCACGGAACAACCACATTATATCGTATAGGGAACGCTAAATAAGGAAGTGTTCGCTTAAGAAAATAATGAAAGGTGTGTTCTTACGAATGAAGGTCGCATCTGACTCCGCTCTGTCATCTCTCTGACTGAAGCATCAAGTTCTAATAGTTTCGAAAACTCTCAGAGCTGCTTGCTGTATTGAAGGTTTCCCAGCTATACTGAATACCTTGCATGCAAAGTATATTTGTAAGAACCACTTTTCAGTTCATATTTCTATAACGAGAAATGGAATACTTCTATTTTTTTACTTCATTAAAATACTGATTTAAAGATAGGTAAGGGCAAATATTGTTATTAGAATTCTGTTCTTTTACTTTTGTCACATTCTTTATACGTTCTGGACCACTTGTGTTGATAATATTAGGAATTTCAATTTGGCTTTATCTGCTTTTAAAAATATGTTTTTAGTAGTTTATTTTTATAAATTTATAGATTTACAATTTTTTTCTGTTCAATGCATGACAAATATTCCGTTATTAACACTTCATAGATTTTCTATTGATTTCAAGAATGACTGTGTACACTTATCACCTTCCTTTGCTTGTATACCAGATTTTCTCTTATCGGAAAACTTGACGTATTCGTCCTGAACATCAGATGCCTAAAGGTCATAAAATTAATTCAAATATAAAGAAAATAACTTCGTTTTCGTACTCAACTAATTTAGAAATATTGACCAGTGGAAACTTACATATGCGCTTCATAGTGAACTATAATGGGGAATGTTTTAGTTACTCTAAATAGGCATTTTATATATATATCGAACTCTATCGAACAATGGCGAGATGAATAGCGGCTTTCAAAAGGGACAGAGCCGATCTGCCGCGCAGTGGGATACTTTCACGTATGCACGTTGTTCCCTCTTCATGACTTCCATTTCGGACCACTGTCCCTCACCTACTGAATTTCCGGCCCTGCTCACAAACGCAGCTCTACTCACATCTGGTGGAACCACTCGACAGCCAATGCCATAGGCTTCCCAATGTGTATTTTCGATCTGTCCTGTTATCCCCCATTCGAAAGAATAATAGTTGATATGACTTATGACTTAACTCTCGTATATAATTCACAGCCATATTCAATCCACTACTGCATGATGCCTTTCCTCAGAGGGAGCAAATTGGTCTACTGCCCCCACGCTGACCAGACGGATTGGGAGAGAAGAGCCAAATCTCTCAACTGCAATCAGCACTGTCTTTTATTCACAGCAGCTCCCCAATTGCATGGCAATCCTGAGTGGACCCTGTTTTAGATCCTCTCGCTTTGGAAAAATTCTCTTGGCAGAGCTGGGAATCGAGCCCGGGACCCCACTATCAGCAGACGGTAATCTAGACCAACGGACGGAGAGAGTTCCATTTTTCAATAGGAGTTTAGTAAGTCAAATCAATCATACTAAATCTTTCACGTTAATCTACTCCATAAACATCACAAAAAGAATGGTTTCCAAACAGGCTTCTTAGCTGCTAACAAAAGTTCATATACCATTTTCACTTGCATAAAATAGTTTCAATTTCTAGCAAATAAAAATGTTCCGATTTATAACATCTTCTAAGGGAAGCTTATCCCTGCCAGAGACGAAAAATCAATTTATCAGGGGGGAATCCCAGGCATCCTCCCCGTTAATTTGCACACTGTGTAGATATCAATATTATGTCGCCATCTATGATACACATACGTTTCGCGGGGTTTCTGTAAACTTTTAATCTAATATATATATATATATATATATATATATATATATATATATATATATACAAAGTAGCTAATATCGCCAAGAATTTGGTATATTTGAAATTTTTCATTTTCAGCCATAGATAGCTAGTACAGGCACCTACGTAGGACCTTGTCCCAAATGACCATAAGCCGAAATTTTAATAGTAGTAATCACGTATAGGTTAATAAATATTTTGTTACATTTGGTAAACTGTCCATACTCCAAGTACCTGAAGGTATTATTGCTCATTTAAAAAATCCACCATTACGAAATACAAAAATACCCTTGAATGATACGATTGAACGATAAGATATGATTCTCGCCTAATAAATTATTAGTTTGTAGGAAAAACCCATTCATCGTCCAACGATGGTACGTACACCTGGCACAGCCCAACTACTGTCACACACTTCTCTGGGGCAAACTGCTCTATATATCTTGTATTCCACACACTCAATCCAGGATCTTTTGCCTATTTTGGCAAAATCACCACACACCCACACAATCACCACAAAGTCATATTCTCTTATTTCATTCATTCCTTAGGCTGATGACCATCTCTCTTTAGCTGTGCTGCTGATCCAGCAACTACGTTAGTGTATATATAATATCTCATTTTCCTTTTTCCTGTGTAGTGTGTATTATCTCCTCAGAAGATTCTTAAAATTCTACCAGCGATTGCCTTCCTGTTACACGATTTCCTACTGATGTTTGGCCGCTGAAATTTTGACGTTCACAGAATCTCAGCCACACTTAATTGGGACAAGAAGTTACTCTCGGGAGTTCGTAATGATCTTTGATGTTCCTCTTACTAAGTAGGAGTCTGGTCTGCGGATCTATGACTAAATAGATTCTTTCTAATAAGCATGCATGGCGTTATTGTCAGCATTGCACAATTTTTAGTTAAAAGCTCCTGTGCTCCACATTATTGAAACGAAACGGGTTTTGCTTGTTCACTTACAATGTTGTGTGGCAAAAATGTGTATTTTATAACCATGAATAAAAATCAGAGAACTCTGAATTTGAATTTAATTTATACTGTCCTTAGCCATGTCTCAGGCCAGATGGATAATGATGAGATTAATTTGTGGAATGAAGAAAGTGAGAATAAACGAAAGTACTCCGAGAAAACCCACGCATACGGTGTTTGGCCACTACAGAGCTCATATGGCATGGGCAGGAATCGAAGCGATAATCCATAGCATCAAAGTGAGCGCTATACAATTTATCGACCACGGCCCATAAGAAGTAAAGAGAACGGGGGAGCAGATATGAAAAACTTTGTGTGAAAATTGCAACGTTTTCTTCGTTTCAACTACATAGCGTTCTTCGTTCAACAAAGCCTCGGACCTGCCTTTTCTTCCGTCATGTCAAAGAATGTGCGCATGCAAATTTTGGTAATTCGAGCGCAATTGCTTTGGTAGATATCGATGATATAAAATCAGATTATTGTCTCTGGAGAGTGATAGAGAAGTAAAGTGTGGATATAACCTTATAATTTTTAATTGCTGAAAGATATAGGAAGCAAATGTGGGTACTATGTGGATGTCGCTACCTTTTTAGGGTATGTTTATCATGACCGGCATCTTGAAGTCCACCATATTGAATCTCGATTGATTTTCTTAAATGGAAAAGAGGTCCTGTAAAATATTATTCTAGACTAGAATGTCACGAGAAATGTGTTTCTGGTGTCAGGTTTGCCGTAAATGTTTTGTGTCGAATTTCCCCCTTTCCGCTCTAAAAATATGTAATATTCCCATCTCTGAACTTAGTGTGTTCCGACTTGCATGCCATTCGGCATGGTAACCTGACAGCCTTGCAGTATAGAGATGAGACACTCAAACCTGATATTCTCCCTATATAGCTGCAGCAATGGATACTTTCTTTATTTTCATGGTCAATAATCCAGGTTCTTATCGGGCTGAGCCAGTGGATGCCGTTTTTGAGCAGACAGGTATCATCTTTGTGGTGTGGCCCATGTACTCCCAGGACATCAATTTAGAAAAGAAACACGTCTGAGCGGCTATTTGGTGATACATTGCAGATAAGCGGGCACGTCCAGCAACTTCTCAATTGCGGGAGTGGTCCAGGATAGCCCAGACTCAGGTTAACAAAGTCATCATTTACATACAATAGGTATGCAGTAGTGTAAGGAGCTCGCGCATAACATAAATACACAGAGAAATACAGAAAGGAAACATAAAGAACATCAAGAACGGAACTAATATTTCATGTAAGTTTGAAGTTGGAGGACGGTTAATTACGATGGAGGGTTTGTAAATATGGCCAGTCACTTTTTTTAAAGCCAAACTGAATCTTTCTTTTTGGTAAACGCTTGGACGTTAAAAAGATTTGTCTTGTACCAAAAAGAAATAACGTCCTATAAAAGGAATAAACTTTTTATCAGATCACAGGGAAAAGGAAGTTCTAAACAAGTCTGCAATTGAAAATAAGTTTTGGCAATATAAATTATGATTTTTGAATACGCGTAAATAATATCATGATAATGTACGAATATTATTACAAAGAAAAAGATATCAAGGGCACCGATTGCACATCAATACTGAGTCACCATATCACTAAAGACAGTTTCTCATCTTTGTTCAATGATGTTATATAAACCACTCTTATTTCTTTCCAAGCTCGGAGAAATATTTCATTGAAATCATTTTACTGGTATTAGTTTTGCATTAATACTCTCGGGATTGATGATGTGGTTCCGTCTGTATCATCGTTATACGAGGTCTACATAACAAGCAGACTACAAAAAATCACTACAATTAGCGATGCTATTGATAGGTCTTTTAACGTATCTTCAACTTTTATTCTGTCTTTTTTTTCAGCTTGGTTGCGCATACGTCGTATATCTTACTTTGAAGAACTATGGAAATACCTAGCATTCATCGTAAACATATTCCCTGAAAAGGTTTTTAGTCAGAAAAGAGTAAACTTATTAACCATACATCGGAAAACTCTAAACGGCAGTATATTTTAAACAATACTTCAAGTTTTGGTGGTGAATGTTTTACTATTGGTAGTATACTTGGGCTAGTTTGGAGTCCAGCTATTACATATCATTTTGTAAATATAATTTGTTTTTCCAGTGAACAACAAACAGTTATATCATGAAAAATGTAATAATACATTTTACTCTCAGTTCACTATTATTTCTTACGAATATAATTCTTGCTAATAAAATGATTAATTAAATGCTGTAGTTTTCTTACAAACTACCTCGAACGGTACCATGATTATATAATCACGATTATAAATGGTATAGTTAAGTGTTTTGATATTTTTAAAGGGCTATTTAGTCATATGGTACTCTTTTGGTTCTTGCTTTATATTTTACGTTGGTTCCCTTGAATAATAATAATAATAATATCGTTCATTAAAATAGCCTTCATCTGTGCCTCATTAGGACGTATTAATATATAGCTTAGAACAGTGTAGTTACATTTTCTGGTTCCACTAATACTGAGTTAAAATCGACTCATTTGTAGTATCTGGTTGCTAGCACTAAACGTGATGGACATTACCAATACACTTTCCTCAATTATATTGTTGTTGACTAGTTTCCTGTTTATTTCTTGTATGCGAATTGCAACTCTTATTTCAACTCTGAGACTATATTGCAAACTATGCAAACAATAAGCCCTTGTCTCAATCTTCTAAAAGAAAAACTGATAATATAATGAAACAAGCTATCATGAAACATAAAACATGATTGTCCATCACTTGTAGTTATTTCAGAAACAGGACTCCTCGGTCTTGAGTTAAGGTCTATCCGAATCCACCATTTTGCACCCTTAATTGTGCCGTTGTACCGTCTGATGCGCCGTTGTTGCTATCCGCATTGAGCGGCGTAAGGCGTAATGAAGGGTGTATACCGACGACACATCTAGTCCATGCTTGGATGTAAGTATCCACCGTTTTTGCGGCTAAAAGCCATATTTGAAAAAAGGAAGTAATATGTGTTGATTTGAAGACATACTAGATACGTGTATTACATTTGTTTACGTTAATCAACTATTCCTATTCCTAATCGTCATGTAAATATTATCTGCGATGATAGTTCGATAAATTTCCGTTGATAAATTCAATCGTTTGTTGAAACCAGTTGTTACGACTAACGGTGATTTGTGGTTCTAGCTATAAATACTGATTTCAGATAAATTGCAATAATGGACAAATTGTACTTTGGGGACCTCAAAAGTGTAAAATTTAAGCAGAAATCTAATGTTTCGAACGCATGTGGAAACGTTGAAGCGCAAAATAAAACAGTTTCGAATCACTGAGTGTGAAATGAGAATGAAAGAGCGGAAAGTACGTTGTAGTGTTAAAGGCAATGTGCATCGCGTGGAATAAAAATTATCTCACGATACTTTTCTTGAACCTGTCTTTGCTCTTTCGACAGTTAGTCCGTGATTTTGTAGCAAAAATACGTGTCATTTATTGCACGGAGTGTGACCATTCATATAACCTCGCACGTTATCTTTGTCATCTGTTGATAAACTCGAGCGCGTGTTTAACGTAATAATAATGTCACATGGTTTTTCATAATACTTTATGGATTGTTGATTGTCGCTATGTTTAAAAAGACCTATCTGTTTGATTTATATAAAAGGGAATGTCTAGTAGAGAGCGTACGTATGTTTCAATAGTTGGTGAAAGCTGTAGTCCCAAAAGTAAAGTTTATCCTAAAAATTAGGTATACATTTATCCCTTAAGCAAGCAACTTAACTTTCATTAATAATCAATGTGTAATTTCTTATACATGAATTAAAATAGTGGTATGTTATGTATAGTGCGGTCCAGGTAATGTAACCTATCCGGAGCTGCTCTATTGTAATCACCTCAAGGCCATTGTACTCTTAACATTTTCGTAATTGATGTAATCGAACCTAACCTTGCTTTAATGTAGCGTATTGAGTCTCAAGCCAGAAACTGAAAGATATATGAAATTGGATGAAAAAGTTAAGAATATAAGTGCCATGAAGTGATTATAATGGAGTACACCCATGAACAAATTACTCGCGTTATGTGAAGGTTGCATTACGCTCTTATCGTTGTCGTACTTAATGAGAAACGGTATTATTGGATTTTATACACGGTAGAAAAAACGAATCGATAAAGTTTTGAGTTAATGTAAACCTCGTGCAAACAATGGCATGTACACACATGAGAGAAAGAGAAAGTACGTGATTTGGCAGCAAAAGGATGATTTGCTCTTATACAGCTTGTCAGCTTCACTTCAGACAAGTGAAATTTGATAATGTTGAAAATAACAAAAAATCTGACCGAGTACTGTCAGAATATTAATCACACTCATGCTTTTTTTTCTCAAGGAAACAAATTCACTTTAGGGAAAGCACGCTTCAATCAAACTTTCCCCAACCTAGTATAATCAAGATTAATGAAAACTAGATTAAATTAACCCGTTTCCTCAACGTGATAAATTTAAATAACAAAATAAACTAAGAGTTAAAAAGTTCATGATGGTCCACCTCATGGTATTATTGCGATTGTTTTCTACATGTACAAGGCCGCAAATGGGAATGAGAAATCATCATTTACTGTTCTAAAATAAATTTAGCTAACTCTAATACAATATTATATCGGACAGGCCGGCTATCATAACCCTTACAAAAAGTGAAGATACACGCTTAGTACAATTTGTAATAGTCATTTTAAGATATATTTTTAGCTCTATGCTTAGTGGTAATCTATACAGCAGCTAGTAAACCACTGTGTGTTACAGATGTGTCCATGACCTGCTACCTGATTAATCCAAATGTATTTACTCTTTAGACATCTACAGTGATAGGTGACGGAGTAGACCACAGGTGAGATAATTTCAAGGTATCATCCCTATATTTGCCTGGTACAACATGTAAAACACGGTAAAACCTCTTGCACGATGATTGTCCATAAATATAAACCCGGACCTACGGAATGCAGATACCTGTTGGAGTTGCTGTCCTTGAATATCTACTTGTATTTCTATGTGCAGGCTTGCCTAACGAATTTCCCTTTCTTTATTTTACTACATAAAGATTTTACAAACCGCAACAACAGAAGTGCGTTAATTTGACATGTTACATAGGGTTCTGTCCTTTCTCATACACTGATAGGGGGTCACCCTCTCAATTTTTTTTAAAATTACAACTTTATTTTTTTTTTACTGTTAAAATCGATCCTGAAAAATTCAGCTTACAACTTTTGTTTGTACAACTTACAAAATCCTGTTGCCTTTTTAGAAAACCAACAAGATGTGGCATAGGTTCAGAGATAATTCGTCGAAGAAATTTATTATTCTTTTCTCACGATCAGCATTTAGTAAACGGTTGCAATATAATTATAACATTTGTTGATAACTTTTTACGTTTAACATGTTGCTTTCTTCGGCCTGAGCCAAAGTTGCCAAAAGGCTTGAAATAAAAATTCAATTCTCATTTCTTTGGAATACGACCTACAGTATTCATACATGTACCTTGTGTCAAATAGGTATTCAACTGTTATTACAGTAGTGCCATATACCGTTCGAAACCGGACAACAGGACTAAACAGGGTTCAACGGGATGTTGCAACTAGGACACTTCACGGTGTGCCATTGGATCCAGATACAGGGTAATTCATTATATTGTCTTGTTTTTCACGGCAGAATTAAGACGTACAAAGTCCTCTCTTTTACTCAACTGTGAACATGATTTGTACAATAACGTGTTCCAAAAAAGTTTTTTGTTTCTTCGAAACCTTTCGTTCTCTAGGACAAAAAGTGTGCATTAGTGGCAGGGATCTCGAGTGAGCAATTTAGGATTTTTTAAAGCTGTTTTGGAGGTTCCGAATAAGCTTGGAAAATATTGATTATGTAACGTAAAAACATATGATTGACTCTCTAGTTGCTTCATCAAGTTATTTTATGATTGACAACAAGGACTCGTTATATGTATTTAAGATTGACGAGTTGACTGGGACCCGTTTTAATGTAGTGCGTACAATGTTTGTCTTATTTAATCTAGAAAATGCAAAATTTCATAATAAAATCAGTTTTACTGCAATAATATGGCTTTATTATTTCATCTTAACATACTGTTAGCATTGGATAGTAACGTGTTTCTACTTATTATGACTTCCCAAAACATATTTGCGTCGAAACATTATGCAAAGTTTCAATGACTGAGGTTTAAACAGGTTTGCAACGACCAATTTATAATTTTTCACTTTGTATCAGTTGCTCTCTCTCTTTTGAAAACTGATAAAATCTCGCTGGAAGAGCCGGTTGTAGGAAAGAAGTGATTTTCGTATTTACACATATAAGAAAATATAAGTGATCGCTTTCACAGAAAACACAGAAGTGAAGAACATATCACTTTAATCAAAGAGCCAGGTACTAAGGAGCGCATCTCCTGAGTCAGCCCACGCTACCGAGGCCGTCAGGAGCATCGTAGAGTATCTTAATGACACTAACGAGGGCACATTCCCAACTGTTCAGCCGAGATTTACATGAAATATTTTTTCTCACCAGGTTTAATCTGAAATGCTCGAAGATGACATCCATAGATAAAATGTTCTTGAAAATTTTGAATAGGATATTTTTTTAATTATCGATTTGTGGCCATTTCTACATAGCAAGGAATAGGTATGAAGGCACTTGTCGTGATAAAACCGCTGTAGGAATATGATCCAACCTTTGGGTAAATGGCAATAGGTGAAAGGCTACATCTGGTAGTGGTATGAAAATCATGGTAACCATCTTGAAAGCCGCCATCTTGGATTCGGTTCGAGAATTTTAAATAGGAAGAGGCTCATGTGACACCATTTTAGGCTAGCTTGTTCTCTTGAAATTCAAATATGAAGGCATTTTACACCTACGCTTATTTGTTTAGGAGATAGGAATTCAAGAAGTTACAATTTGGCGTCCTAACACGTGCTCAATGTTCGTGGGCACACAAAAACCAGTCGTTTTCTTAAAAAAAAAAAAAAAAAAAAAAACATGTACACTGGGTAACACCGAGTTTAACGGTGGTGCAGATATGCTGGATTCGTTGCTGGGGATTCTTAAAACGACTGGTTTTGTGTGGTCACCAAAATTGTCAATAAATTGAGCATATGTTTTAGGGCGCCACAGTTGAGAATGTTACCTCATAAGATTCAACAAAGTGATGATACCTATCTTATCTTATACTAAGACTGATTTATCTCCTATTCTGGTTTTAGGCTGGGATGGGACAGCGTTTAACTGAGGAAGACAAAATGGTGTAGTTCATATTGAAACTGACATCGACTGACATTCCACCGTATAACATGTGGTGTACTTGTTGAACTTAAATATTCTGCCGTAAGACGTGTAATGGAACTATTACTTGAAATTTCAAATGCACCCAAACCACATACAGGACAAGTAGGTAAAGATATTGTCACATATGCAAATTTTTCTATTTGTTCTTTCGAATCGAGTCGACTGGTTCGATGATATATCAGAGACACCTATCAATAAATTTTATTAGAAATTTGAAAAGCCGTTTGCAGCTGAAAGTACCAAATGAACTCTCTCGTAAGAAGTCTGGACCGATACTTCAGTCCAGATGGTCGAGGAAACCAATGTAATTCGTATTTACGTGAGTAGAGAAAATCCAACTGAGGAATTGCATATTTTAGCAAATATGATACAACTCTACGCACACCTTTGGTATGTAATGAAGACGGTTCCGTCTATTTGGAAAGGATTCAGGCATCTATAAAACCTCATTCAACGTTCACGCTTTCAACTTTCTTACCTTTGTTGCATAGTGTTTTACATTTAAATTAATATATGGCCTTTAGGCATCTTGGCTCATGCTCGAATAGAGCGGGGGAAGGATGTTGTAATATAATCTGTCCGGAACTAGTTTGTAAGAAGCACCCACGATTTGCCTGCTGTGAATGAGGATAAACGTGGAAAAAACTCTGTCAGAATGGACGGACACAGGGATCTCTTCCCATATTCCTGAAATAGCAAAGTCAGCGTTCTAGGAACTGAGCCACGGCGCTCAATGCAAAGTAGTGCAAACTTATGTATTCTCACACACCCAGGAAACATTCTAATCTCAATGATAACCGACAGTAAACAAGAAATGAAAAGACTCGGTTAGAGGTGAAGAAAGACAGGAGGTGCCAGTAAAGAAATCTGTGGACATGAGTTTCTATCTACAAAAGTCAGATTGTAAAGTGAGAGATATCACAATATGATTGACTGGTTCACGTGCTTGATTGCGTTAGAAGACCTGGAAGAACATTTGATAATTTCTGCTGTTGATAACGGTAACAATCGTTGATTGCCATGTCACAACTAGGGATTGGAAATAGTCGTCTAATTTGTTAGTGAAGCTACTTAGTCTTTCGAAGCGAAGCGCGGGGATGATTTATTCGTGCGATCCTAAAATCGATGTAAGACATGCCGACATTATGTTTGAAGTTTGACTACTCACTTAACTAGAAGATGAACGAGCTAGAAGTCGTAGGGGAGATTGTGGGTGGGAAGATCATTTGTTCAACCACTTCCAAGTGGTGACCTCTGGGTTACTTTAACAGATAACAGACACTGAATGCATCGAAGCACTGGACGTATTTAAAATGTTAGAACAAAACAACACTGAAGTTATTATGGCGGTTTCAAACCCTCAAAACATGACCTCTACGTCCGGGATAGTTTTAGAAAAACTGATTCTATCATGAAATTTTGAATATGTGGGGTTTGTGTTAGATTAAAGAAGGTTAAAATTGTAAAAACTACATTAAAACGGTTCTCTGTCAACTTGTTTATCGTAAACACATAAATCAAGCCCATGACGATCAAAAAATATGGTGATGGAGCAACTAGAAAAAACGATTTTGGTAATGTCTTGTGCGTATTGCATAACCAATATTTTCTAAGCCGATGTGGAACCTCCAAAACACCTTCAAAAAATCTGAAGCTGCTCACACAAGACATCTGCCACAAATGTACGATTTTTGTTCCTAGTGCACGATAAATTAAAAACAATTGGACACTCTACAATACAATAACATTTTACATAGAATAGCGATTATTGTTTTCAACCTAAACTTGATATGGTACCTGGGTGTTATCTAGGTTTGGATATGGTGACCAGGGGCAATATGGAGTCAAGATATGTATATTTTATGTGAAACAACGATTTGATGAGCTTTGTCATTGAATTATATGAAGTGATAATATTTTGGTTATATTTCAGTTTAATTATGAAAGGGGATTGCTGCTTGTTAATTTATTTTATATTGAAAAGTTAATTATTTGATTTGGTTCGAATGTTTTATTTACACTGTAGCAACTTGACTATTAGTTTATAAATTGGGTGAACGTCACTGATGAGTGAGAGAACAACCGAAATTATATATGTTCTTGATGAGTTTATTTATACTTTAGAAAAAAGATGTCGTGTATGATAGAAAATAGGTAGCTGTGGGAAAAAGCCATGATATATTAAGTTAAGCGAATGTGTGAGATTATTTAAAAGAATCTATGTATTGTTTTGTAAAATTAGTTTAAATTGAAAGTTAGGTTTATGTCATGAAATGAAAGAATTTAACGATTGAAGAGTACAAATTCTAGGAAGCTGAGTATCAAAGATATGCTAAGATCTGTACTTGGAATATGTAGAGAGAGCTTGCGCGTTATGATAATTTATTAAAACGTGTATAAGCCTGATACCTCATTTTTTATTTCTGTTGACTTCTATGATTCCGGGAAGGATTGGACTGAGAGCTTTAGCTCTATTGGTCTAATCTTAACTACGAATTGTCCTGATATACAGTAGTCTCCACTATATATTGACTGAGATATTGACTTGGAGCACTGTCCCGGGATAACCAAGTTTTTACGTTTTCTCTACTTCCGGAACCAAAAGGACCAAGGAGGAAAAACAACCCGGAGATATAGAGATTTATATTAGCCGGAGCAACGTTTCATGAGAGTAAATAATCCTTTATGCAACAACGATATTCTGAAAAATAATAGATACAATAACGCTATCGTATCAGCGGTAAATGACACTACGTATATACGTATATACGTTAAACAGCAAAGTAATGGAAATGATTAAGAAAATAAAACTAAACACTATATTGATATATAGAAATACATAAGGAGAAAACGTAGACACTCGTCACTCCCCCTACATTCATACATCTATACAGGGTGATTCAAAAGTCTGTCACCAGAGGGTAATTTCCTTAAGTTCAATGTAAAGAAAAATCTCCGACAAGAGATGGCAGCACTATCTATCTTCCTATATGTCTAATGCATTTTTTATCGTTGTACGCAATTTCAATGCTGCTCCTACAAATTCAAGCCTAGAGAGTTCGAACTTTCAGGGAAGAGAGTTTATAACCAATTCAAGAGTTCTATCCGTGCTGATTTTTCATTTTCTTTCTTGTTCATTGTTGAAATCGATTCATTGTTGTTGTACCTAGAACAATGAAGCTCTTCCAACAATGAACAAGAAAGGAAATGAAAAATCGGCATGGATGGAACTTTTGAATTGGTTATAAATTATAAACCTTCTTCCCTGGAAGTTTAAACTCTCTAGATTTGAATTTGTAGGAGCTGCATTGAAAATTCGTGCAACGATAAAAATACATTAGACATATAGGGAGATAGATAGTGCTGCCATATGTTGTCGGAGATCTTGGCTTTACATTGTCCTTAAGCAGCATTGTAAAAAGGCCGAGAGAAATAATGATAAAAGTGTACATGGATGATTCAACTATCGTATGGTGGAATTAGTAGTGTATCGGTAATATTTCTAATAGGGGCCAACTTGGAAATTTGAAATGGAAACTGGAGTAACATACATTTTTGGAGTAACCATTGAAAAATAACAATTTTTAAGGGAAACATTTTTAGATACTTTTTATGGTTTAGGAACAGTAACTCCGAAAATACTGGTAGTTGTGCAGTCTAAGGCATTAGGAAAGCAAGTCGAACGTCGCGGGTTCGAATTCCGCCTGGAGCATAATGTTTGTGGATTCTAACGAGAGTGTAGATCGGCCAAAGTCAAAAGTTATTATTAGACTTGGTCATACAAAATAAAGTTCACTATTTTTTTTTAATTTTCCGAAAATAGATTGGTGTAAAACACTGAAACAAATATTTTAATGACAAAATTTCATAGAAGAAATGATTTGGGAATCAGTGAAGTATACGAAATACGTAAGATAAAAATAAAATTAATTATATGGACGATAGCAGCATAATGGCTTACGCCCGTCACGATACGATAAATCTTCGTATATACGAAATACATGTAAGAGGATCAACTTGACAATTTGAAATGTAAACGGGGGTCAAATATTATTGACGAGGTGATCATCGCAGCTGTTTAGGAAGTACAGTTGATTAAAAACTTCCATACCATAAGAAAACTATTATAACAGGGAACATTTTAATCAACTGTTGCTTCCAAACGGCTGCGAAGATCACGACTGCTTACGAATTCTGGATTCGCACGTTTCATTAAGAAATAACTTAAATGAGAATATAATTATGTTATGACAGTGATATTATCAAGTAAAGAATTAAATAGCTTAAAACCTCAGAACCAGGGCCCTAATAATAATACACAAGCATGCACCATCAATACTTAAAGTGAGCTAAATATTTAAATCTATTCTTATTGCTTTTTTATTCACTGTGATGATTTTCTTATTGATTATGAAGAGCTAAGGAGGTTTCGATTGAAGACGATTTTTAATCGACTTCTTGAAAGTAGAGATTGATTGCAATTCTAGAGTTTGGAGTGGAAAATTATACCAGGTTTGGAAGGTGAAAGCCGTGAAGTGGAACCGAAAGGAATTTACTTTGTGTTGACGCAATACGAATGTCAACCCTGAGGCCACCCCAGTGTTTCGCGCCTGTGTGCTTTATTAGAGTATTCCTATAGAAATGGGAGATTCTCGGAGCAGCTGCCGACCATGGTAGCCGTGTGGCGTGATGCCACATATCAGGATATGCACAGTCCCGCGTTCCGATCTCGACTGGGATATGAATGCTTGTGGACTGTAGAAACTTGACAGGTAAAACAATCGTGACCGCCCGCAAGTCATAAGTTACTAAAACACAAAGTTATCAATGTAATCTACAACCAGTTTTTCCAGTTAATCTATCCAACCCTTGTAGCTGTAGATATAACTGCCAATGATAGCTAATACTTGCAACTAATTGTAATCTATCATAAGTTGCAATCATGATATGAAGGGTGTGAGGCAAGAACATGGTAACCCACAATGTTACATTTTTAAGAAATTCGAGATTTACTGCTGCACAAGTCATTTTCACATAAGGCTATACATAAAGGCTTAAAATAATTGTACCAAATCAAAATAACGAATTTCTATTTTTCATGCTACTGTGTGGGTTATCATGTTTTATTATTTATACCATAATATTCGCTACCTGAGTCACTCAAGAACAAATCTTTTCACTGAACTCGCTGTAAGAAATGTTTAATTTACAAATTCTTTTCCTTTTTAGTGGCAAGCTGGTATACTTCTGCTCGTTTCCCGCCATCTTAATTGTTGGTTACCATCTTATGAATTCCAAAATGTTACAATGAGGCTTACCATAAGTAAATATTGCTGCCATCTCTGGAGCACAATTTGAACATTAAACGACGCGGTATGATTGCTTTCTATCGGGTGCTGAATAACTCAAAACATAAACATTTGTGGGTTACCATGTTTTTGCCTCACACCCTTCATATATACATGATGGGTAAGGTTTTTTTTAGTTTACTGTTTGAGGATGATGTCGTTAGCATTTGGACTTTCATTTGATGTATTTATACGTTAAATAATCATAACTTGTATTCATATACTCTATATTTCCTGAAAACCTTTACAATAATTTATTCAAATTAAATGTTTTTTTTATCAAAGCTACTACAGTGATATAATAAGATAACTGGGATTGAAATATTATCGAGGAGCTGGCCATTTGGGATAAGCTAGAAAAAGCGAATGTACGCCACTGAATATTTCTAAGTGATTGTAAAATACGAGGCTACCTCAAAATATTACATACATTCTTGATAATACATTTCATATAAATTTGGGTAAAGTCAATTTTCAAACAAGCGTGTCTCCATTTTACTCATCTATGACTGAAAAGAAACAAAGTGAAACTTGAACTGTACTGACCGAAAAAAACAAAAAACGATTACGGTTAAATTGATCACAGTGATGCAACAAACAGTACGGTTCTACTGTTTGGGACTTGGTAGAAGAAAGATCAAACGTTTCATTCGTTAACTTGAAAAGTCACTAAATATTTTTTTCTAAATTTATAAATTGTACGAGTCGAAAACTCGATATACCGCAAAGTATTCAGTGAATTTCCAAACTAACAGTATTTTTTTTTAAAAAAATAGAATCAACTGAGTTTTTAAATGTAGTATCTGTTGACCCATGTTTCCATTTCCAAATAAAATGAAGGTTTTCCCGCTAAACAGCAACTAATGAAGATACACGATTTATATTGATAAGAACGAAGCTTATTAATATCGCTGCTACTGTGTAATGGGTAAGTGGGAGTATCCATAAGGTTTAGTAGGTAATATACTGTTGTCGTCTTTCACAATTTCCAAAGTATAATATTTACAATTTTGAAATGTGATTTCCTGCAAAGTATTCGAAGAAATTCCAAAATAATCACATTTTTGTAAATGGAATGAAGGGAGCTTTAAAATGGTCTCTTATTTGAGTCATGTTGCCATTTAAGAATATTGATTGTTTTGCCACTAGACCGTAAGGAATGAGACAAAATATTTCAATTTGTCATATAGTTTCGTTCCCATCAAAACTAAAGTTGACGTGTTTCGAATTTTCTTTAATCAAACAAATAGATTACGAAATAAGAGTGGTGAAAACTTTTCACTGCACAACCCTGTACATACAGACAGTTTAATTATTCGTGTAACTGAGAAACAGGCCGGTAAAAGTGAAAGTTCAAAAGACGTTCCAATGCAATTTTCCACAATTGCCTACAAAACCCTCAACTTTTGACTCCTTGCAAATAATTTTCCTACACTAAATTGTGACCCAACGTTTGGGGGTTTAAACACAAAAGTTTACCTCGCTTATGGGAGAATTAATATTAATTCAGAGGACTACTTTGCCTATTGTCTAATTTTATTAATTACCAATAAATTAAATCCGATGGTGATTTATTTTTATAAAATTTTGTAGGACCTCTCGATCAGAAAAATTTGCATTTCGTAAAATGTAATGCCATGGCGAAAAGGGGAGGGGTTAAACACCCATTGAGTTATGAATGCCCGTATTAACAAAACAAACAACAATACCGCACACATTCCACCCCATAAGATAGTTTGTGCGGGTTTTATCATGTATTCAACTATGAAATTTGGAATGTCGTTTTAATTTAATAAGCTTGCAAGCATCACAAATGTCCGTATAAAAAGTGCCATATTCCACATACCCCACTCCATAAGTGGGGGTATTGGGAGTTAGAACATACGTTTAACTATGTAGTTTAGAATGCTGTTTTCAGTTAGTCACCTGACACGCATCACAGACAGATCTATTTTACTGAATGCCAGTATTAAGCAAAACAAAGTACACTACATCTCCCACATCATACAATAGTTAGTAATGGTTAGAGCATCATTACTCAACCTTTTTTCATACCGCGACCCCCTTTACCGTGCCTTCTGTCAGGCGACCCCCAAAAGCAGTTTTCTTGTTGGTAATAAGCGAGTTTGTTTCACTTAGTATTAAATAGCCTCCTAAAGCTTCAACACACACATACATACACACACACACGCACACACACACATATATATAACACATATATACATACATACATATATATATATATATATATATACATCGAAACTTCTCCTAACGGACACCTCTATGAAGCGTACACCTCTAAATAACAGTCACATCATTCGGTACAATGGAAAAGTTACTTCTGAATAGCGGACATTCTCAATAACGGACGCGGACTCTGAAAACTATTCCCCAGTGCCTATGTAGAACTTCCAAATAACGAACAGCCAAGAATAGAACTCTCTATGTTCGGGAATTTCAAACAATAACGGGCAGGATTTCTAACATTATCGCGCATTGTTGAGTAAGGTATTGTATTTCTTTTGTATTTCGTTTAGTTTTTTTAAAAAAAACGCATAGTGTTTAGTACTTTTTGTGTTTGTGCTTCTGTTAGGTAGAACGTACATAAAAAACAATGTGTATTTCAATTTCCTTTTACTGTGCTTAGAAAACTGCATTAGTGTACATTACGTATGAAAATATAGGGAACAGCAAGATAATGTCGCCCAAATTTGTGTGTATATTGCAGTAATTTTTCTTGTTTTGCATCCGAAGCTTTTTCCGAATAGCGGACACTTCCGAATAATGGACAGTTTTACGTTCCCCGTTACTGTCCACTATATAGAAGTTTCACTGTATATATTTTCAATCCACTACTGGATGAGGCTCTCCCCGTTACTGTCCCACGCTGATCAGACGCATTGTGAGCCGAAGCTCTCAATTGCGATCGCCACTGTATTTTATTCACAGCAGCTTCCCAAATGTCCTCACAATCCTGGGTCAACACCGAAATTTTTAATCCCTCACCAGGAATCGAACCCGGGACTGCTCGCACTGAAGTCGAAAGCGCTACCGACTAGGCTACGAAGAAGGCTCCAATATATAGACATATATACCTGTAAAAACGAAAGTTTTCAAACAATTTTCATGACATTTTCTACACTTGCTTAGAAGAACCTGAAGTTTTGACACTGTGGAAATAATTTTCCTTAACTAAATTTTAATCCCCCTTTTTGGGGTTCAAACCCGAAAGTGAACCTCACTTATGGGAAAATCAACGTTAATTCAGAGGACCACTTTTCCTTGACTAATTTTATTAATTAGTACCAAGAAATTAAGTCCGACGATCATTTCTGTCTATAAAATACTATCGCATCTCTCGATCTCGATCTACTTCACTTCTTAGTTCGACCCCCCAGAAGGGTGGGTGGGTTAATATTTTGTCTTGGAAAATTATTTTCACAGTGTCAACAGAGTTCTGGGAGAAGTTGTAGGAAAACTCATTAAAATATCTTGAAAACTTTCGCATTTACTAGTCTGTTTCTGAGTTATACGAATTAATAGCGTGTCTGTATATTAAAAATTTGATATTTAAGACATGCATATGACCGAAAATGACTTGATAAGATGTATCACAAAAACCGAACCGAATATTTTGAAACTGGTTAAATCAAAATAGGCTCAGATTTCGCGCTAACCTAGTAAACTTGTGCCATCATTCGTAAAATTTAAAATATTTTTTGTCCTGTTTTATTTTGTGTAATATTTCCTTTTTATATAAAAATATGACAGTTAAATTGCTATATTTGGTAATAAATATCCTAATTATAGTATTGAAAACTGTTTGAAATTAAATTTTCTTTAGTAATTATTAAAACAAGTAAAAAAAGCACCTTCTTTCAAATTTACTGGCTTTTTTGATTACACAGCCCTAGTTAAAATTAATTCTTCATATCCTCTAGCATACAACCCACGACTCGCACGTTAAGAAACCCCGGGTTAGAGAATGTGTTCAACTATGAAATTTTGAATTAAGTTTTAAGTTAACAATTGTATCTTTCCGAATGTACGTATTCAAAAAGTATAGTTTCATACCCCTCATACTCAAAGTTTGGAATGCAGGTATCCGTTAATAAGCTTCCAGTTATAACAGATTTTTACTTAATGTAAGTTTTAACTGCTATGTCTGTATTTAACAAATAAGAGTCCCATACCCCGCACGATAAGGTGGTTAGTAGAGCAGCATGCGTGGAAATTTCGACTGCAGGTTTCAGTTAATCAGCATACATCTATCACTGATGTATCTTACGTAATGCCCGTAATTAAAGAAACAAAGTACCATACTCCATATACCCTTGTAATGGTTGTTAGCTGATTAGCTGAATGTGCATTCCAAATTTCATAGTTGAACGCATTTTCTAACCACTACTAACCTCCTTATGTGGTGGATGGAGTATGTGAGGTATGCTACTATGTTTTTTTTTTTTAATACGGACCTTCAGAAACGTAAATATGTGATAGCAATTTAATTGAAAATTGCATTATATATATTCGCCCGTCTTTGACTGCTGATCGTGGAGCCCAGGATTCGATTCTCGTTTCTACCAAAGGGGTTTCCTAAGGCGACAGGGGCTGGAACGTGCCCACCCAGCATCGTAATGCAATTGGAGAACTGCTGTGAATGAAAGACAGTGACGATCATAGTTGAGAGCGTCGGTTCTTCTCTCCCAACACGTCTGGTCAGCGTGGGAATAGTAGACCAACTCCTTCCTCCGAAAAAGGTCTGATCCAGTAGTGGATTGGATATGGTCACGAATTATATCATATATACTCGTATGTATATACAGGGTGTTCATAAAGTCCGTTGCCACCCTGTGTATCTTCGAAACGACTGCGAATAATGAGCAAACGCAAAAACACGTCCTTCATTATTTTAAAGGGCTTGAATTTTGAGCTATAAAAGTTTCACTCCAGACCCCGTAAAATTGGGGTACGGGGGGGGGGGGTGTCAACTTGAAAATTTCAAATAGCAAAGGGGGTCGAGTAATATATAGTTTGAAAGGTCTCGGCAAAAGAAATATTTTGCCGAACGTTTCAAGTCACTATGTTGTCCCCATCCAAAATGGCGGCGGTCACATTTCGTGTTCATAAAGTTCGTTGCCACCCCGTTTATCTTCAAAACGACCGGGAATATAAAAAAACACAATAACACGTCCTTCATTATTTTAAGGGGCTAATATTTTGTGCTATAATGTTCCACTTGGTGTCCCCTAGGGGTAGTAAATGGAGTTCAGGGCCTACGTGAAAATGCCAAGTGACAAAAGTGGTCGAGTGATACCTAGCGTCAACGGGTTTGACTCAAGAAATAATTTGGGGAACCTAGAATTTCAAATTGTTCCATATTCCAAATGGCAGTAAGATGAAGGTTCTAAAACGAAACTTCTATTCTTCACTCAGACAGCAAGAGTTCTAGAAGTTACTGTATCTAACTGTTGTTGTCTTGTTTCTTTTCGAAGTTCTAACGTACCCGCAAGTAAGCTGCTATATTAGTCCATAGTTTTGTAATGCTAGGAACATTTCGTAACATTTTCATTTTCTTTAATTTTCTTTATGAGAGTTTGCTGATGATTGTAAATTGTCAATGTTGTGAAGAGGTTCCAAATTGCTGACAATGAATTTCCCAGCGTATTCCTACGTACATATGCCTTAACCACTACACACTTTGCTGATTAAAGTTTCGGAGATACACGCGTTGAAGTTACTTATTTATTGTCTGAACATGTAGAAACTAATCAGTGGTTAAGGCATATGTATGTAGAAACATGCTGGAAAACTTATTGTCAGCAATTTGGAACCTCTTAACAACACTGATAATTTACATCTATTAGCAAACACTCATAAAGGAAATTAAAGAAAAAGAAAATTTTCAGAAATGTTCCTAGCATTACAAAACTCTGGGACTAACATAGCAGCTTACTTTTGGGTATGTTAGAACTTTAAAAAGAATCATGACAACAACAGTTAGATACAGATTTTGCTGTAAAGAGTAACTTCTAGACCTCTTGCTGTCTGAGTGAGGAATAGAAGTTTCGTTTTAGCACTTTCATCTTACTGCTATTTGGAATATCAAACAATTTGAAATTTTAAGGGTTCCCCAAATTATTTCTTGTATCAAACCCGTTGACACTACGTATCACTCGACCACTTTTGTCATTTGACAATTTTACGTAGACCCTTACCTCCGTTTACACCCCCTAGGGGATATGAAGTGGACCTAAAAATATTAGCCGCTTAAAATAATGAAGGACATGCCTTTGCGTTTTCTTATATTCCCAGTCGTTTTGAAGATACACAGGCTAGCAATGGACTTTATGGTCACGAAAAGTGACCGCCGCTATTTTGGATGGGGTCAACATAGCGACTTGAAACTTTCAGCGAAATACTTCTTTTGCCAAGACCTTTCAAACGATATATTACTCGATCCCCTTTGCCATTTGACATTTTCAAGTTGACCCCCCCCCGTAACCCAATTTGGGGAGGGGTCTGGGGTGGAACTTTTATATCTCAAAATTCAAGCCCTTTAAAATAATGAAGGCCGTGTTTTGGCGTTTGGTCATATTCGCAGTCGTTTCGAAGATATACGTGGTCGCAACGGACTTTATGGACACCCTGTATATATGCACAAGGCTGCGAAGAACCTGAAGTAGACATATGCCGGTACCAGAGGCAGAAGAACAGCCGGAAGAGGAATAACAAATATTCTACATTGTATACGTGAGGAAAAGAAACAACCTAGGGGACGTTCAAGTGCAAGATAAGGAGAAGAAATGAAGACTTCTTAAAAAAAAAACTCCTTGAATGGGGATAGGATTTCTGCCAGGATTTTTAGTTTGGGAGGGTGTAAAATCAAAATTGGGACGGTGTAAGTGGAGTTTTGCAAGCTTTCTATCGACTTATTTACAGCAAAAAAAAAAGTTGGGGTTGTTGAAAAGTTTGGGGGTTACATCCCCACAGTGGGGTCTGGCGGAATCACTGCATATGGATAACAGTTTACAGAGAATTGTAGAAAAATTTGTTAATGCCTTCATCTAGCAGTGGATAAAAATGGTTGAATATTATATGTGTGTGCGTAAACTAACGATTTTCCAATCAGAAAGAAAATCTAAAAAACATCAAGGTTAACACGATACCGCAAAATTGAACATCATTTGAGGTAAATAATGACGTAAGAACAATTTTCTAACGTAGGAGTAAATGTTATTGTATTCATCATAATTTGATTTCCGTATACAATAACACATCGTAACGTTTATAAACATACAATAGAACCTTAAATGAACGTGTGTGAATATATTTTTATCTACGCTATAGGGCTGCCAAAAGTACATTGTGTTTCTAAAAAAAAGTAGTATTTATATTGTAATTTACTCCTCGTATGACCTCACTGTAACACACCCTCATCGGGTGCGGATACTCCAAATTTTGGGAGAATAAAATTAAATCACTAATCTGAAAGGAGTCTCTAACTCTAAATAAACAAATATGAAAGTGAAGAGTATTAGCGTGTTCAGTGTTCAATTCCCACCGGAGTTGATCTGAGTGGCTGACAGCCCACTTTCTCAAAATCTGTCTGCCCTGTTCTTACTAGTTCAGCAGTTGGATTAGGATGTTAATATTAATCCAATCTATCAGATAGCGTATACCCCTTTTTGAGTATTTAAAATTTTCACTTTTTTCCAAATGCAACAGAAAATCAAACTTAATGGCAAGATATTATTTCAACAACAAAACTCAATATCCCCTAAACATTTTGTTAATTTGTTTTCAATTCTTAGATATTCTACTCTATGGCTTACGAAACTCACAAGTTCATCGCCATAGTAACAAACTTTCGCTATTAGATTATATCATGGGCAATATTAATAAAGTTTCATCACGAAAACGTTAAAGACCTCTTCTTATACAGCGTCCGGACGGCGTATCGGTCTTCTTAACCGTCTCTTCCATTTTTGGTCTTCTAAATACGATGGAATATAATCTACATTTTCCCCCAATCTGAGCTATATGGCCCGTACACCCCGCGGAGTTCTTCATTATGCAATCTTCTCCATTCTCCGGCAATCTCGTCCGTTTCGACCTGTATATATTTTCCTTTATCAAACCTTATCTTCAAACACAGGTAATTTATGTTCAGTTGCCAGGATTATACTCCAACTTTCGCAACTGTAAAGTATTACGGACAGAATAACCGTTCCGTATATTTTCAATTTCAACTTCCTTTACGTTAATGACAAGTTTAAAAGTTTCTGGGCTGAAGAGAAACCTGCATTTCCCGATATTAAGCGACTTTTTATACATTTTTTGACCTTGATCTTGCCTGTTACAAATTTTTAAATTTGTTTACTTTGTTTTCGATCAAATTCTTATGAGTTATATTTCTATATCCTTCATTCTTTGTCTTTCGGCTACTTAAAATGTATTTTGTTTTCTCTTTATTTGCCTGTACATTTTGGATATTAAAAGTTTTATTAATAAGGTACAGAATAAAGCATTGACAAATCACACAGGATAGATGTTTGGTAATGTAACATTGTTTACATGCTTCAGTTGTTACTATTCAGCAGTTTGAACCGGCACTGGGGAGGCACTTAGCTTGGAATGCTACTCGTACATTAAATCCTTCCAAACTTCACCAATTGAGAGTGTCACTTCTTAGTATAAACAGCTGAATTTTCAATTGATATCTGGCCTATAGCCATGAATAACTCAGGCCAAGAATGGGTAAGTAAAAGGATAGAGTATGCCGTCAGCCAGGATTTACGCTGAAGGCAATATCCCGGCATGTGTTTTGTCTAACAGAGGTAACGTCCTGGACAAACACTCAGCCACGATATTCGACATCTTGTGTCGAACCCGAGTCTTCACCAATGGGAAGCGAACGTTTCTATCTACTGAGCTACGGTCGCTTGGTTTGGCCAAACAAATACCCGGGCATGTTAAGTAGATAAACACAATGAACTATCACAATCCTTACCAAGAAGAGTACTCGCCAAGTAATGTCATCCCTCAGACTTGATAATGCCTTAAGACATTACTCTATATTAAGTCTTGTGTATAGATTTAATACAAAATAAACAGCCTTAAACATAATAAGAAAATTTATTTGAGACGACACTGCAGAAGTTCCAGGAAGTCTTCATTTAAAGGCGGTATCAGATAACCTGTTAAAGTACTTCAATTTCCGGTTTATCTGGTTTTCCTTATCACTGTCCGTTACATCTTAATTATATTATTATTATCATCTTTATTTGCCATGAATGAGGTTACATTAAACCCAGTTCTTTAGTAAACAAACTAACTAACTAACTTTATGGCTTATGTAACAAACCTTCACCATTGCATTCTATCTTGGGAAATACCAAGCCAGTTTCCCTCACGAAGACCTACTTCTCGAAGATCTCTTGTAATATTGTCCTCCCAAAGGCGTCTCGGTCTTTCCAATGGTCTCCTTCCATCCGGCCTTCCAACCAGGATAGAATATAATCTTAGTTTTCCCCCCATCCGAGCTACATGGCCTGCCCACCTTAGTCGCCGCGATTTCATTATTTTCATAACATCTGGTGAATCGTACAGTTCGTGGAGCTCTTCATTATGCAGTCTCCTCCATTCTCCAGTCATCTCGTTCCGTATATCTTTCTCAAAATTATATTTTCAAACACACGTAATTTATGTTCATCTGCTAGGGTCGTACTCCAACTTTCGCAACAGTAAAGTATTACCGGCACAATAACCGTTCTGTATATTTCAATTTCAATTTTCTTGACATTAATCGCGATGTTAGAAGTTTTTGGATAGAATAGAAACATGCGTTCCCCGATACTAAGCGACTTTTTATTTCTCCGTGACCTCATTTTTGCTTGTTAAATATGCTCCCAAGTATTTAAATTTGTTTACTTTCTCTACTACCTAATCCCTAATTTATATGTTTTTATTTCCTTCATTCCCTGTATTTCGACTTGTTATCATGTATTTTGTTTTATCTATGTTTACCTGTAGACCTATTTCATCGCACGCTTCTTTAGGAAAGTTAATTAATTTGCTTCGTGCCTGATAATTCAAGTAAGTCCCCAATTGAAGACACTTTGCCTTGGTTTTCTGCCAGGTTTATAAGATTTGGGTGGGTGGGTGTAAAGTCAGAATTGGGAGGTAGTAAGTGGTGTTTTGCAAGATTTGTATATATTTCTCACCACAATAATTTTACAGTTTGCGGGAGGAAGGGGGGCGTGTTGTCGAAAATTTGGGGATGATACGTTCCACAGGGTGGTGTCTGGTAGAATCACTGCTTCGCTAACGTCGAAATTGAACGCAGGCAACTCACTTCGATAGCAAGGTCATTGACAACTTCGCTAACCAGGAGTGATCAAAGCGGAAAAAAAATAGTGACGTAATAGTCGTTGACAACGTTTATTTTCTTCTCTTCATACATGACATTATTTTCGCAGATAATTATAAACAAATCTTTATCTTTTCTATTTTGTGTAGAAAATGCAGTAAAACAGGAAACAGAAAAACAATTTAAGAGTAATTTTCACCAACAACTGCGTCTAATTTACCTTTTTCTTTAGACCTATACTCTGTGACGACAACCTTCACCTTGTGAACTCTCCGAAGAAACAAGTTTTTGCTTCTGAGTGTAAAGGACGTTCAGCATCATTATAAGAGGGTGACACTATCTGAAGGGTCTCATATTTTTGGTACATCATACAGAAGGAAGAAATATCAAGATATATCAATTATGAAGATCATTATTACTATAAGTACTTGTCTCCTTCTTCTCATCTGTTTGATGGTAAGTTTTATCTAAATATTTATTTATATTATTGAAAATAGTGCACTTTCAGAGTTTATCTTTTAAGTTCTGAACAGTGAGCATTAAATACTAAATTATGGGATCAAGTGGTAAATATCGCTGTCTCGTGTACTAAATATTAGGAACTCGTGTGTGGGTCAACGCCTTTTTGCAGTAAACCTGTCTTACTAAACCCTTTAAGCCACAGGCGAATATTGTGGTGCTGCTTAACCGAGTGAAGAAAGGAAATTGGACGTCTGTGAACATGAATGAGAATGGAAAAGACTAGCTGGATACAGAAGATAAGGTATTAAGAAGTGCTGTACAGAGTAAGCAAGATAGGAACAATCTGGAGAAAATACAGAAGAGAGGATCTCGAAGTTGACTGAGAGGTTAGCGCAGTCGTTTTTTGTGCTCGTGGTCATGGGTTGAATTCGCGCCGGGATTCATTGAATAGCCTAGCCTACTTCGGAGTCCACTTTACCAAAACCTGTGGTTTCCTTAAACGCTCACCCGTTCGTTTATGACGTTAATAACAATCTGGTTAGTACCTTATCAGTACAGAGATAGTATGCTAAGGGAAAGTATATTTTGGGGGAAAAGATAGAGAAAGAAGACGAACACAACTCCTTGATAATATTAAGGAAGATAAATTCTATGCTGAGATAAAAAGGAAACAGCAAGATCGGAATTAATGGTGAGGGTTTAGTTTACCTTGAATTACCTACCGCTTTCAATAAAACACTTATGACAATGGATGCTCTTCACGACTTCCTTTTAATAGCGCCTTCTTCGGAAATATTTTCTCTGAGAGACGGACGACATGACAAATAAAACAGAATTATTTCATGATATACATTGAGAATTATTTTTAAAAATAATTAATTTATTTTCGAGATTGTTCCATAACAATTAAATAAAAATATCTTGCAAATTTCAAATCCTTAAATTGGAAAAGCATATTGGAAAAAGTTTGTTCCAACTTTGTTTTATCGTTTTTTTCATAGATCTTGCTTTTGGATAATTTCAACTTTTGCCACTATCCATTGCTATCTTTTACATATTTTTGAGTGTTGTGGATAACTGAGATAAGACGTTATTAGGACACTTTGTTAAGTATGGAAGGCAGTAATGATTCAGCTCTGTGTTTTGAAACAGTAACTATTTTAAGGAATGGATTGCTTGCAAATTATTACGTGATAGACTAGGCAATCACTTATATAATAAGTAAACAATCAGTAAGGACATATCGAAACATACTCTGACATTTCGTAAAAGGAATCTAAGTCCTATAGAGAAGTAATGTACAAAAAATCATGCCGTATTAACCACAAGGTACGGAGATAAAGGCTGGAATGTTTGAGTGAAGTGTACAAAAAGTGTAATCTTTATTATTCGCTTACGTCCTGGATTGAAACGCTGCTGAGTTGTAGCGTCACCTCCCAGCCCGAGGCACTAGTTAGAGGCCTGTTGCTCTGAAATTCATTTTTTTTGTATAAAAGACAAAAGTTCATTAATTCTATAACCTAAATCTGAATTTCGAGAGAGAGCACAGACCTCCTAAATACGTCCCTGGCGAAGAGAGCTGAGGTGTGGTAGATGACGCTCCTACTACTAGCAATCTCCGCATGCATGCATGCAACTAAAGCATATGTCGTGGGTATTGATGCTATGAAGATATTTACGGTGGATCGGAATATGTATAAGAGAAGAAAGAAGGTGAAATAAGAAGACAGGAAAGCACGAGAAGAGTTTTCTGGGAAGAGGCCAAAAATATGAATTACTGTTTAATCTGTAAAACGGAAGTGTTTTTATTTAAGGACAGAAGAAAAACACAAGTGACTTCTGTTGATTGAAACATTAAAAATTCCCCTTCATTTTGTTCACTTCAGACCAATATTCGAACACTTATCTCCGTACTTTGCAGTTAATATGATTACACTTTTTTTTGTATTTTAACTCTATAGGATATATCTACTTCCAATTAGAGGGTTTTTGACATCAAGGACTTCGAATCAGTACTTTGTGTGAATCAGTACTTCGAATCATAACCTGATTTGCGTGCTGCTGCTGACCATCTAACGTAAAATTTTCTTGGTGTTTCCTCAGTTTAACTAGATAAATGTCGAGGTGGTACGTAAATTACGATTGTGGCTGTTATCTTCCTCATCCTTATTCGAAATAAGGTGCTCCTCAAGAAATATATTTCTCCGACACGGGACTTTTAAATCCATAAATAATTTCTTCTTTAATTTAGAAAGAAGCAGGGACATAATTTTGACATTTGAACAATGGTGCAGAACTCTGTAAATGTTTGAGTCTGCGAATAAATAGTATCTTCTTTCTTTTTTAAAAAACTACTTACTCGAATCAAACACAAGCTTTCTCGTTTGCAGCCGATTCCATTCAAAAATAAATTTTTAGTTAAATGTTAGACTTTGTTCCTAATACTTCAGTGTAGAAAGCCCATATAAAAATATAACGCACACATCAACTCGATTCCCAGTATTATAACGTCCAATGTATGTTTAACTTTATTTTTTCTCGTGCTTAAAGGATCTGAAAATAATTGCCTTGTGCCAGTCAATTTTTGTTCAAGCCAGATCAGGGAAGTGATCATCCAGGCCCTATACTTGAAGGTGCATTAGCCTGACAGAACTGACGAAAAACGGAGAAAACGCGTTATGATGGCCACAGCCGGTTTCGAACACGGAACCTTCAGAATGTTAAGGCTACGCTTTTCCAATTCAGTCACTGTCGTTTAGGTTATCTTCTTAATTCTTGAAAGTAACTTGGTTGAGCAAAATTGTTCTAAATATTTATAATTAAGAGAAGGCAGCCAAACTTAAATCTTAACTTGTTTGAGATAATGGTATCTTGTTGTTACTTCGTGACTATATGTGGTGCAAACGTGCTTAAAATATGGAACGAGTCAAGGCAAAAGCAGTCGAACATGTAGGTAAGCTCTAAGAAGTGCTACATCTTTAAATTTACGTTCTAGTAAACAATACTGGAGTTTTACAATTTTGCAATGAAGTCTCTAATTATTTACTAATGCATTTGTTTCCTAATATAACATCAGCGATACAAGTCACATCAGTTTAATTTGTATACGAATGCAACTTATATTGTATTTTAGATAATACTTTACGAAACAAATGAAGTTTTCCAACAAAAACTAAATTACTTTCTCTGACACAAACAGAAAAGTTAACATATTTATAAGAAAGTTGAACTAATAGTGAGAACTGATTTATATATTATAATTGTTTACCAAAATAATGAATTCAGCTATAGTTGGCCGGTACTTGCGACCAGATTTGCAATTATAAACTTTTAGGTGGAACATCAATTGGCGTGTTGTTCTGATTCCAACGATCTAGCTTTCAATTGAATATTGCACTGTCTTGTGGTCAAACAGTTTCTCAGTATTACTAGTTTCCTTGAAGTCCCTGTTCTTATAACTCACTAGTTTGATAGCTTACTGTGACAGATAATATCGCTCCTATTAGAAGATTTTTGAGAGTATCTATAACACGTTTGTTCTTGGCTACGTGTAGTCACTCATTCAGAGACTCCGTAGGCAGATATTCAGTTCTTAATTAATCTCAGGTGACTTCGAATGTTTCTTTAGTAATTTTCATTATATACTTTTTTTTTAAACTTCTTAGTGAGTCTAAAGATGTCAAAATCCGCCAAAAAGTGCAGATAAAATTGATGGCATATTTTGAAGTAGTATATTATACAATAATTTAGAAAATTCCTTCCAGAGCCTGCCATTTCTATGGATATGCTTTAAGCCTGCTCACAGGTGCACAATTTTAGCGGGGGTTAACATTCTTATTGGGTAACATACGGAGCTGTAGCACAGAACAGTATACCACAGATCAAAGGTCGATAAGCAGAAATTCAAACTTCATTTATATGTTTGACTTTTTTTTAAATTTTATTTGTGGTCTTTAGGTAGCTTTGGCTCAGACCAGAGGATAGGTAGGGTTTGGGAGGGAAGACGGACAAGGTCCAGTTTCAAGGACATCCCGGCATTTCTCTGGTGTGACTAAGAACAAACCCTGAAAAACCACAGCCAAATTGGGCGATTGGTTCGGTACAATCGTTTAAAGGACCATCCACCTGCTAAGCGAAAGCTCTAGCAACTGAACCACGGCTTTTCGTTTCAATTTTATGTGTGGGGAGCCTACCGTGTCTAGGAGCATTACAACATATGCGAATTATGACAGAAAGTAGTGATATCAGAGCACAAGCAAAAACTAACCGAAGCTCACGGAAGAGAACTTCGGTGTATTGTAACCCGGAATCGTAAATCAAATAAGGCCAAAATTAAATCAAATATGAATTCTCATCTTATCAGTTCATGGGCGGTAAAAAGCTTAGGTCCGAATTTTCACGCTATGAATATTCGGTCGCAGCCAGAAATTCTTCTCGATACCTACAATGAGACAGATCCCATAGAGAAGGGCGTCGGCGTAATATACGTTTGTAATCGATGCTAAGGGAAAGGGGTTATAGTCTGGCGAACACCGACTGAAGCATGCAATTCGCATGCTGTTTGGCCCCTTGTGAACATGAATGTAGCTTCAACTTAAGCCCATTTGGTGTGCTGCCGAAACTTGTTAAATCGACGGAATATCAAAGAGTTGTTCCGGACTAATCCATGTATTGCTCCATTATTTGTTTTAAACCATCCCTGTGACTCCAAGAAATTGATGTATACACGCACGCATAGTTCACAGTATCAGATTAGGTGTACAGAACATGACAGTGAAATTCACCGTACCCATGACATACATAATCACCAAACGTCAATATTACTGAGACATGAAGGGGATTTCTGGAGCTGGATGAGAGGATCTGTTTTCAGCAACCTTCAATAGTGACGAAACTGCAGTAGTTCTGTAGGAAGTCAAAATACAATGCATTTCGCGTCGTAAACTTTGGTAAACTTTATTTTATAGGGACCAGTCTAGTCACTTTGGAGCTCTGCCAGTCACGATTCGCATTTAGCTGTTGAAATCCACACACATGCCCCTCCTGCCGGGACTCAAACCTGGAACCTTCGGCATTTCGCGTCGTATTTCTGCGTTTGGAAGTACACAATACGTAATCAGATAAATATGTTTTTCAAGGTGCTCATGTTAATCTTTGCCCAGGGATTCTGTCAAGACTTCAAGCTTGGGGTAGGAGTGGAAGCCAAAAATTGTGGATTTAAGAGTTTTAAATAGTTTTTTAACCGTAAAATATAAAGTTGAGTATATGTACTAGAGAATTGGGAGATAACCTGTTCAACATCTGTAGTATAAAATCTGCAATCTAAATTGTTAAAAGCGAGTCGTCGTGGTTCAATGATAGAGCGTTGGCTTAAAATTCGGGAAGTCCTGGTATTGATGCCAGCGGCCGACAATACTGACTAAGGTTTTTCGAGGACTTCCGTAAGTCACAGCAGGTAAACGCTGCGATGGTAAATACAAAATACGACTAGTTCTCTACTTTACACAATCCTTTTCTCTACTAGATCCTGGTTTAAACCTCAGATGCCTAAAAGGTTTAGAATAAATTCAAAGTCTTAAAATTGTAAAAAGAGATAATAAGTTTTAGCTATTTCGTGCCATGAAAGTCAAGAACTAAAAATCACAATTTCGTGTGAATCATTTCGCGAAATATTCTCACTCTTTTCATAAATGAGATAAATAACATATATTATAATTATTGCAATGAAACAATATCCATGTTGCATTTTTCTCAGTATACATTTTGATTTTACTTTATCTTTGTCTGTATATCTTGGAACAAATTCATTTTAATTTGAGAAATGTTCTACGAAGCTAACCAGACGTATTCAACCGAAAGTAACTAACAAAAGGCATCCTATAATAATAACTAAGAAATAAAAAAAATAGTAATTGAAGTAATTTGATACCAAGCACTTTTTTCTCTTATTTGGAATAGCGCTAATAATTCAACATTTAAGCACTTGTGAAACTTTGTTTTATTAAAGTCTCTTTCTCATTCCTATTACAGCCAGAAGCAAACTCTTTGCCAGCACCTTCAGGTAAGAAAATTGCTCTTCCTTTTAAATGTACCTGATGAGTTATATTTAGCTATTAACATATTGCATAATGGACATTTCCGTTTTCCCCGTCCTTATATATTTTACAGTTTGTTTGTGTACATCGGATTAAATAACGTATAATGTTTTTTAAATTTCAGCGCTACGGTTTTCCGTTACGTAGAAATATAGCACGAAATACTGAGAATTATATCTCCTACGTCATACAACGAAAATCATCCTCTGATTGGTTTGACGTAATCAGTCCGTTGTATTTCCCTAGCTATATGCTTCTCCCTATGTTACGTTCCTTATTCAGAAGTTTGAAGACAAAAAACGAAAAAAGGAAAATTATTTACTTCATCACTTAACGTAATTATTAATGTACAAATCTGCAGAACATACTTCAATAAGTGTAAACACCAAAACATGTTTTTAATAACAGAAATTGCTCGAAACATAGACAGGGGGCAGTCTTAACTTGCAATGTTCTTCTTATCGCTCGTTCGTGCAATTG
>JAGDQP010005119.1:53507-80484 GCA_022664845.1 Lepisma saccharinum | reverse complement strand
TACTCCAAACACCCTAAACAATATGATGAGTGAGTCAGTCAGTCAGTGAGTGAGTGAGTCAGTTAGCCTAAAATGTGCAATTTCAGGGGTCCACAACTAGAACATAGTTTGAGATACGAATATGAAATTTTGTACATCTGCACATATTTACCATATCTCCTTAACGGCAAAAGCTCATATTCCTATTTTTAACATCTTTTTTCTTACGGGGCTCCCAAATCGTCGATTTTGCCATAAACTCTTGTTCCTGTATAACATGCTTCTGGCAGTGCTGATGTTTTCTGACGTGAAGAACTTGGCTCATGCACTGCCGTGCATGTTGATATGATAATGAATTATTGATTGTCACATATGATATACGTTTTGTCAGAAAATGGTAGACCAGTCGAATGTATGCTGCTGGTAGTTGAAATTTGTATAATTTATAGATTAGGCCATTGTGCCAGACTCGTTCGAATGTTTTTTCGAGATTGAAGAGTAGTAGACGTGATGGGGCATCTGTGTTGTAATGATTTGTGGCTATAGTTACTAACCGTAATAGGTTGTTGGTGATACTATAGTTTGGTCTGAAGCCAACTTGGTGGTATGGTAGGAGATGGGTGTGAAGTCTACGTACTATGATCCTTTCCAGTATTTTGCTGAGTGTAGAGGTTAACTGAATAGGCCGGTTTGATTTGGGGTCAGTTCCAGCCTTATCTGGTTTTAGGAACATCAGCACTTTAGATACTTTCCATTCAACAGGGTAGTTACCTGATCGGAGTATGAAGTTACATATTAGAGCTAGTACCTGTAACAGTAAAATAGGTGCTTCTTTGATGTGGCGGTATGTTATTTCGTCAAAGCCATGTTCAGTGTTCTTCTTGTGCTTGATAACTGCATGAATTTCCTCTGTACTTATTTGGTTTGTTAGAGGATGGTTTTCGTCTAGAGTATGTTCTGGGTTTATTGCGAGGTGAGTTTTATGAGGATTTGTTCGTAGTTCTATTACTCGGGAGGTCCTCGTGACCTGGCGGTAGATTGCCTCAGGTGTGAACACTGCTTGTAGATTGTCTGCGAATATGTTTGCTTTGGCTATGTTCGTTGGCACCGAGCTATCTGTAAAGATCGGATAGTTTGGTGTGTTTGATTTGCCTGATAGACTGTTTCATTTCTTCCAGAATTCTGTAGGGTTTTTCTCATCCTCCAAGTTGTTGATTGTTTTAATCCATGCCCATAATTTATAAGCTTTGATATAATTTTGGACCATTAAAAGTACTGCCGGTGTAATCGTAGTGCTTCAAGCGATCTACTTTGTAAATATTCTCTGTATGCTCTGCGCGATACTTGAATGATTTTTAAGTAATGTGGTGGTAATTTCGGCTTGTATGGATCTACTTTACTGGTAGGAATATTTGTTTGGTTGCTTTGTTGGATTGCTGTTGTGAGCTCTGTGATTGCTTTGTCCATAGTGGCTAGATCATGAGGTGGGGTTATTTGCCCGCACTTTCCTTGCAGTTCTGATCTGTATTTTGTCCAATTTGCTTTGTTATAATTCATTATGGAACGTATTATTGTTGTTGTAGGGTCATGTCTAGTAAGTAGTCTGATATCTAGTTTTACAGGATCGTGATCACTGCTGATCGAATCAAGTACAGTTATTGAGAGATATGGCGTGAGTGAGGATGAAGCAATTATTACATCTGGCGTGCTGTTGCTAACTGGTCTGGTTGCTCTGGGTATATGAGATAGTTTGCTTTGTGTGTTTAGTTCTATAAATTCTTGGAACCTGCGTTTCTCGCCCACTGTATGGCCGCTGATGTTAATATCCGCCATAATTATGTAGTGCCTAAATTTGTTATCTATGTAGGTGAACAAGGAACTTGGGATTGGCACTCGTGGCCTTATGTATATGGCGCCTATTGTAATTGATCGCCAGCTTAGGTATATTGTGCTGATGTTGTGTTCCGGAAAGTTGTTTGGGAATTTTGGGAATATGTCCCGGTGTGTCAGTTTCTTGTGGATCCCTATAGCTGTGCCTCCATTCACACAATTTCCGGGGGGGGGGGGCATTGTCTCGCAGCAGTGTGTAGGAAAAGATCGAGATGATTCTGATGTCTTGGGAACGCATCAGTCGTGTTACACTCGCAGGTTTTAAAAATCGACATCCAGAAACACCTCTAATTTCACACAGTATTGTTGATTACCAGACCAAATTTCATGAAAAGTAGAATTTTGAACATAAGGCGAGTAGCGGGTACCGCAAAACTACAACCGACGAGGCAAGGTCGCAAATGTTATGGGCGCCGTTGTTAGGTAGCGACATCTTTGAACTGAATTGGTTACCATCCCGTTATCTATTGAATGCATCCTTAATACCCCGGGAGGGGCGTAAGCCATAGTGCTGTTACCGTCCATAAAATTCATTTTACCTTTTATCTTTTTAGCATCCTTAATACCAATAAAAGACACCTGTTCAGTGTTGAAGGTGGAGATACGCTACAGAATTTTTTTTTACAGGATGATGCTGAAAGGCATGTGTGAGTTCTCCCTGGGCCTGATACCAACATCTATTGGATCCTTCATTCACACAGGGACATTTTGTTCACTGATGAGGGCAATTCGTATGTCAGTGGTGAGGTTATCCGTCATACCTCTAAGTACTGCAATGATAAAAGTGATAAAACCCTCACTAGAAAGAAGCACCCGAAGTTGTGTCTAATGAAAGTTTATGGTGTAATGTGGAATATGAGCCACCCTCAGTACTCAGCGGTAATTGTAAATACTCAATGAATAACATTCTGATCTTTATGATTGCAAATGATAGTTTCACTATCATTTCCAACAAGTTGGGTCTCTACCACAGTACTATTTGTTCGTTATTCAATTCCCTGGTTATTGGATTGGCCAGCGTGGTCTTTTGGAATATCCACCAAAATCCTTCATCCTCACACCATTAGACCTCGCTATCGAAGAGGTAATTTTCGAACGGGTAAAGCCGAACTTTTGTAGTATTAACGATAAGCGGGAAATACATATTATCCACGTATATCCGCCATTTCTTACCTGGACAAATTAGGTGGTATAAGTGACGAAAATGCGAAAATAATTTCCGCAAATTTAAGCGAAATTCACCCATGCCGGCGATAAAAGCGATAGAATGAGAAATGTACAAATTTTGCCTGTATATACAGGTGTATATATATATATATATATAATGAGTTTCCATTTTTCACCGAAACGCTAAAGATATGAAGTCGCATCAACCATACGTTGTGTTACTTGTTATTGACTGTTTCTAAATGTGTGTTCAGAGTGCACCAGCTGAATGTATACAAAATTAAGAAGCAAACAAGTAAGTTTAATGTATAAAAGTAAGATTTCGGATAAACCTTTTCATTGGTAATTTTGTTACAAACACATTCTGATTTTTGTTCTGAAGTTTTGTTACAAACTGCTAAAGTCGTCACATTTTCTTTCTGCGACATGCTAAATCTTCAAGAATTAATGTTACTAACTTGAAAGAAATAAAAATCAGCCCTGCGGACGGGTAAACTTAAACATCTGGCGATGTTGCGAAAGTCCGATTAGTAATGTATTCGAATTGATTTTCATGCATTTAAAAATTCTTATTTTCATGCACCACTTAAACTTTTTATTTATCTTCAGTAACTTCTCAATTTTATTGTAATTATCATAGATATAAGAAGTATGGGGATCATAATAGCATTTCTTATATGTTATTAACATTGCTTGCTGATTACAAGATATTCATGGAGTTGCATATATTTGTATTCCTACGTTTGGTGTAATAATCACTGTTCCGTTTATTACATTTTATATTATTTTATATATTTGATCTTTTCGACTCTTTCAATTAACTTAGTTCTCTCGTATATGGAATGTTAAAGATTCCCGCGTATGTGAAAATAAAACCGTTTTATATATTTTTCAACATGATGTACGGAGATTTGCAATGCAATCATCATAGTAAATAAATAAAAAAATCAAACTACTATTATGCATAAAAATAAATCACCTAAATCGTAGACCAAACTATAAAGTGATAGAAATCCAGGCATACAAAACTTTTTTTGTAGCTTAGATAAAAGCCCTAGAGCTAATGGAAGAAGAGATAACTCGATCATGACGGGAAATAAAATGAGAACATCACAATGCAAAAGACTTGGAAATCACAGGTCACTAGTTCTTCCTCATCTCCAAGTCAAATGACCACAGACTCATTCAACCTCCGTTCCTATGAAGATTTGCCCTCCAGAGTCAGGAATAGAAGTGGAACTCATTTTCACTGCCAGGTTACGAACAAACAAAAAAGAAAGTAAATAAGTTATAAATTGACGTACTTCTTTCTTTTAAATTTTATCTTTCCGTGGGGTAAATCCATGTGTAGTTCAGTCTGGTGAAAGAAGACCTAGCGTGGTGAAGCTTTCAAATGTCAGTTTCTTTCATTATTACAATTTGCATCATCTTTTTGTGGAAAATCGACTTATAGAAAAGCCCATTTTTCAATGCGTAGCGTTAGTGGTCTAGATTTGTATATATGGTCCATAACTTATGTACAAACAGCGTGCTAATTACTCGAGAGAATAATTTCCTTTATTACATGAAAAATCAATATGTATTATGCTTATTTACATTCTGATAACCACATTGCCTTCTTTGTGCTTTGAATTGCTAAGACGCTGTACACATGCCTTAAACATATTCAAACACTTTTCCAAGAAATGTCTAAACTGGTTTCTTTTCTACTTCTTCAATCTCGGAACATTGCCATTATATGGTTTCCAATAATATGTCACATTCGCCGAACAGGTAGCCGCGCGGTCTAAGGCGTTAGATCAGCAACTCGAAGGTCGCGGGTTCGAATGCTGCCACGGACATGAATGTTTGTTAATTTTAACTAGGTGTCAAGATCAATCGTGACTGGCCGAAGTCAAAAGTTGCTACACTGGTCCATACAAAATAAAGTTTCAGTTTCATAATATCACATCTCTGGTAAAAAATTTGCAATTACATTGTTACATTGAATATTGAACGTTATATTTTGCAAAATTCTTTAACTACATGCATGATTATAACAATTTAGGCATAACTAAGCTTTGCTTTTGCTTTAGAAAGACATGAAGTTCAATGTAGCCAGCGCTGAAATATGTTATTGCAAGAGCTTGAGAAATGCCAAATTATTAATTTTTAGTTTATTGAATGCGTTAAGGATATAACAAATCCGTATTAATTTTTTAGTCCGAAACATAATTTTAGTGTAACATGATTGAATAATTTGAAGAATATACCTTAATTTTATTGTTTGTATTTACAGATTTTACTTAAAAATAACAATATTTTAAAAGTTTGCAACTGCAAAGTAAGTACTAATGCAAAACTTTGATACTTAATTATAAATATAAGATGGCTTTTAAATATCATATTTGGAGTCTTGTGAAGAATAATAAAAAAAAAACTTTAGAGATACTTGCTAATACTCCTACCTATATTCTCGCTCTTATTCATTGTGAAGGTATATAATTACAAGCAATTTA
Organism: Lepisma saccharinum; assembly: GCA_022664845.1. NCBI lineage: Eukaryota > Metazoa > Arthropoda > Insecta > Zygentoma > Lepismatidae > Lepisma > Lepisma saccharinum. The sequence continues at coordinate 74,950 of JAGDQP010005119.1, read as the reverse complement.
AAATACTACATCTCGTGAAAATAGAAAGAAATAGGACACGGTAGCGTGCGGAGTTCATTTTTGTTACTTACTGATATTGCACGGCGCTTATCTATCTAACAGAAAGTGTACGGGCGCTTACAGACAAATAAAAAAGATGCAATTCTGAATAAATATAGTAATTTGAAAGGTAGAGGCGGAAGTTCTCTGCAACATCTCTAAAAGAAGGTCGCTAGAAGCCCGGTCACCTTAAGTGGTTCGTGGATGGCTTCTACAAAGACGTCGGACCCGACTGGAAACACCATCGTTGCAGGCTCACCACAAAGCGTACTCCCAGCGGGATTTCCTCTAGGTCAGGTACCTCAGAAACTCAAAACCCAGCTCACTATTACAAAGCTATAAATAAACTTCGACGAAAAATACCTAGTTTCAAACGAAATAAAGGGGACCTGCGATCCGTTCCGACCCAGGCCTTTATGACAATGAACAAAAAAGATAATAGGACACCATAATGATGTCACCAACGCTCAGCCAGAAGGCACTGATGAAGCTCAATGCCCATTAGACATGAGTTCGCTAGAAACTTTTCCTCGTTTACAGTCCATGATTATCGACCCTTCTCAGGGACAAGCACCTGATACTAATACCTCAGATGTAAATTCTGATAATGAAATGGAGACAGATGCCTTCATCCACGCAGAGAAATATGCAAACCTACCGTCCGGAAAGCAAGATGCAGTATCACTAGTAGAACTTCAAAACAAATTCCATGCCTATTTTCAAATAAGAACACAGATAATCAGTAAAATAATCAACCTTCCACCTCCAAACCACCACCGCTGTATATCTACGGCATAGAAAACAAGTACAATTTTACTCGAACACTCAAAGCAGTTTGCCAAGTAGAATCGAAATGCATTCACAATAAAGAACATATTTAAATGAAAGCTCAAACCACAGCCGACTATGATAAGCTAATTGCATACTGCAACCAACCAAAAGTTCAATATGCAACAGAAATACCGAAACGAGATTATCCAGGAAAAGTAGTACTTCGTAAACTTCCTGCAGATTCTCTCCCTGAAGACACTTACCAAGATATTTTAGACTTTCCAGTTATAGAAGTCAACCAAATGGCAGAACGGGATAAACAGACAAAAGGAAAAATCAAATATCCTCTATTCTTGGCATCTTTCCATAAGGAGTAGACACCAAAGCGCTGTATGCACTTCGATATCTACTCAAATATAAAATCACGATCTACACATACAAGTCAAATGAATTCTTGCAGTGCTACAAATGCTAACGATTTGGCCACACCCAACAAACGTGGTGGTCCAAACCTTGATGCCTAACATGTGCAGGTATGCATCTTACCCACCAATGTTTAAAGAAAACAAGAACAGAGCCAGTCAATTGCGTCAATTGCGGCGGCTCTAATTACAAAGGGTGTGAAATGTTTAAAAACGCAAAACCAAAAGATCAGATACCAAAATAACTGCCAAAGAACATTGATAACAAGTCCCAATCTGGCATTTCTGCTCAAAAAGCTAACTCAGCTCAAAGATCTCCACCATCTAGTACCAGCAGCACATTTGCAAATACCACGAACAACAGAAACAGTACACAACTGATAATACAGCATCCAATCAAAAAGGCACTGAATTCAGCTTTGGATTCTCGCCCCGATATCCATTAAAAATACCCTATATTTATTCCAAGTAATAATCTAAGAACAGTTTATGATAAATTTAAAAAAGGATTAGCTACACTTACACTTAACTCAGATATTCTCACCAAAATCGGGACGTTTGTGGACATAGCAATCGACATATTCAATGATGGCGCCCACTAAATCTCTTCCACAACGCAATCTATCACTTATGTATTAGAACGCAAATGAAATTTGGAAGAAACAATACACCTTCAAGAGATTTCTAGAACAAAATATCGACCTTGAACTTATTAACGAAACACATTTAAAACACTATCATAGACTGAAATTACACCATCATCAGATCGGACCGTCCAAAGGAGACACGGCAATAATCACAAAAAATAATCTACCATTTGACTCCATAACACTCCCACAACTGCAAACTATTGAAGCTACTGCTATTAAAATACACACAACCGGTCAACAACTGAAATGTATTGCAACGTCCAGGAATATCGTTATATCCAAATGACTTCATACTACTTCACAATCTAGGAACACGAGTGCTCATTGCAGGAGATCTTAATGCGAACATCCAATTTGGTACTCTAGAATAGCAAACTCAGCAGAAACAGAATTTAATGATGCTCTACCGCAAATCAGACTCATAACAGTTGCGCCAACGTAACCAACACACTCTCCACTGAATGGAGACCGGCCAGATGTCCTTGACATTGTTCTTTATAAGGATAATACCATCAAAGACGATCCACATTCACTTAATGCTTTGGATTCAGATCACAATCCTGTCCGATTAGGCGTCAGCCATACTCATAATCCACCCACACCTCAACTACGAATCATTCATCAAACAGACTGGAAACATCACAGGCAGCTACTCAACGCAATGATTGATCCCAGGATTACACTCAATACAAATGAAGAAATAGAACAGGTAACAAAAAACATTACATCAACCATTTGCTCAGTTTATAAACGCAGCACCATCTCCACCAATAAACCTGCTCAATCTACACCAGAAGAGTTACGGACACAACTCCTAATCAAACTTAAAAGATGGGCCCGCAAACAATGCCAATCAAGAAGACATCCAGCCTTCAAGTCCCTCTACAATCTATTGCAAAAAATAGACTCAAAAGAATTCTGATCCGGAATTGGGATACAGCAATTCAAATCTTAGATAAAGCCAATAATGAATTCTGCAAACTCTGTAAAAACTTTGCTAGACATAACAGTTCAACATCTACTCGCACACTTCATGGACAACGAGGTTTCGTATGTGCTGTACAAGACAAAGCCACCATATTTGCAGACTAACTAGAAGAACAATTTAGTCTCAATGCTGAACCATATAATAAAAACATCATACAAGTAGTTCACCGCCATCTTCGCACTATCAATCTGGAAGAACCACTTCAACTTACTGACTTAACAACATTACAAAAGATCAACGCTGCCTCAAGAAAATTGGCACCAGAAGAGTAACACCATCTGCCCTCAAAGAGGGACTAGGGAAACTCAGTGTCCTCTTATGTCGTCTCTTCAACGCCATCATGCTACTGGGCTACTTCCCAAGCATCTGGAAAAAAGCCAAAGTCATCATGCTTCCCAATCAAACAAGGACCATCTATAACCACAACATTTTCGACAAATTAACCTTCTATCACGTATCAGCACACTTTTTGAAAGACTTGTTAACACCAGATTACAAAAGTGTATTACACAAAATCAACTTCTTCCGGATCAATAATTTGGTTTTCGTAAGATACACGACAATACAACACAATTGGTCACAGAGATAGAACACATCACTTCAAAATTCAATGACTTCGGCCATACAATTGGAATATTCCTGGACGTTCAAAAAGCATTTGATAAAGTCTGGCACAACGACCTTATCTACGTACAAACTTAACTTACTACACCTCCCACCAGCCCACTGCAAATTAATACAGTCATACTTAGAAAATCTGACCTTCCGAGTTAGCCACAACGGTGCAAGAACTAGCTCACAAAAATAACAGCGGGAGTCCCGCAAGATTCCATTCAATCACCAACCTTATACAATCTATACACAGTGTACCTACCAACTGCACCACATATTATAACTTCCACATTTGCATATGATACCGCAATCGTTGCTTCACATCGCAATCTCCGTTACGTACTTCCAGCAATTACAGTGACATCTCAATGATATAGACCAATGGGCTACTGATTGGAGAATTAAAATCAATACAGAAAAATCAGTGACAGTACACTTTACCAAAAGACGTGGAAATCTTCCAACACTCTCACAAATCCAAAATACAGATTTTCAAATCCAGCAGTTTGCCAAATATTTAGGAGTTTATCTAGGTCACCGTCTGACATTCCAGCACCACATAGATGACTTAGCCCAACTAGCGACACAAAGACTCATCTCACTCTCCAATTATGTGCAGCCCAGTTCTATCCATAGAAACCAAACTTCACGTTTACAAAATGATGATCATCTCTGTATTTTTATACGCTTTTCCAGCCTGGAAACATGCATCCAAGAACTCCGTTAAAAAACTTTATATAGTACAAAATAAAGCAGCCAGGATAAATGCAGGACATTCCAGAGATATACGCATCACCGAATTACATGAAGGCCTGGAGTTACCCTATCTCGACACTGTCCTTGATCACCATCACCCCAATTTCTTGAAGCGAGTATAACAATCAACCCTCCTACATCTTACTGCCATTGGAACAGCCACAGCTTGGCGTCAAGTTCAGAAGTTGCCAAGACCACCCCAATAAGTAAATCGTAAAACCAACACCGTCCACCAGAGAAGCGACAGTTGCTTTTCTGCCATCACAAGCCCACTCGACATCCAATCATGGATTCAATACACATATAAGGCAAGGGCTAACTGCCTGGCACATAAAACATCATAAACTAGTCACGACAACCTCCGACTTCCGACAATATCTCGTGTAACGATGTATGGCCACTTAATTTTGTACTACCCTTCGGTAGTTGGTAACAAGCAGAGAAAAGACGCCTATTTTGTTTCTCCAGATTCAGGATCAAAGGTTCCTTTTAAGTATTTCACAACATATATTCGGTTCTTTAACTTGCGTATTGCTTTTCAAAGTTGGCGTGTATTTCCTCATTATTAAAATGTAAATTTAATTCACATTTGAACAACTTAAAATTGTAATCAGTTTCGTCAAGTTAATATCTTAATACATTTAAAAGTATGATTACATAGACATTATCTATTTTAAATAATATTTATCAAACTACAGACATAATCCCCTAAAATTCAAAATTTTCCGACTCACTTATTTCAAATTGTACCACATAAAACACATTGCTTTTAAGGTAATGTAAGACTTTAAAATAATTCAAATTCAAAGTTTAAAGTAAAGAATTAATACCAAGGAAAAGAGTTGAATGGTAGTTGTATTAGCAGTCTTTGGTAAATTATGGAATAAACGTATACTTTCTCACATGTGACTATGTTGCGTTCTAGTTCATCTATTCCCAGGTACATCTAACATATAATTTTTCTAGTATTATGTGTATGAATATTATATTTCTGGTTATATCTGCAATAATTTTCTTCGACGTGCATTAAATAACTTTTTATATACAAGTATTGTACAATAAGTCCTTAGAAAAAGATAGAAAAACAAATTATTTTAGGTAGATTTGTTTTATTTTTCAACATAATCAATCTCCTTTTAGCCCCATATATTTTCCCCAGCGTTTCTCAACATTTTTAAGCCGTACAAAAAATAGGATTTCGAAAGGTCCTCAAAATAGGCATCTGTTTGGACGATGACCTTGTCGTTCAACGTGAATCTTTTTCGCCCGAGACATTTTTTCTAAATTTTGAAATAAAAAAATGTCACTTGGGCCAAATCTGGTGAATACGGTAGATGTTGTAATAATTCGTAATTAATTTCCATAATTTTCGCCATCGATACTGCGCAGGTGTGTGCCCGTTTCTCCACTCCACTGAGAGCAAACGAGGCACCCATCTTGCTGAGATTTTTCACACCCAATTTTTCGTTGAAAATTGAAAACGCTATATCTTGTAATATTATTGTGACCTCAACTATTTAGCGCACTTTGATTCGTCGATTACTCAAAACCATATCCTGGAATTTGTCAATCATTTCGGAAGAAGTCACTTCCACTCGACGTCCCGAACGATGTTCATCATTTGTGCATGTACGGCCACGTTTAAACTCATTTACCCAATTGTAAACAGTCGCAAATACAGGAGCAGATTTGCCTGGAACTTGATCCAACTCGGCCTTGATCTCCTTCGGTGTTAAGCCTTTTAAATAGAAATGCTTAATCACCGCACGAAACTCATTGTTTTGTTCATTTTCTATTTTTTTTCTATATAACCAAGAAAATAGTTGCTATGAAAATGAAACCACGCGATGGATATAGCTGCTCGTATATAAATACATCATCATCATGATATTCAACCATTTTCTATCGACTGCTGGATGAAGGCTTCCCCCTTTTCTTTCCACATATATCGGTCTGATGCTATGTAGCTACTGAAAAACGCTTGATTTCATCTACCCATCGTGCAGTTGGACGTCGACTTGGTCGCTTCTTTCTCAAGGAATCCAATGTAAAGCATTTGTCTTCCATTTGCCATCTGTTCGTCTAGCTATGTGACCGGCATCTCTACTTCATCTTCTTTGAAGTCTTGATTATATCTTTTATCTTTGTTTGTACGCGAATCCATTCATTTGCCTTCCTAACCCTCCTGGTTATTCCTAACATTCGTCACTCCATTGATCTTTGTGTGACTCTTAATCTTAGAGTCGTTTTCTCATCCAATGTCCAAGTTTCACAGCTGTACATCATTACAGGTAAGACACACTTATTATAAACTTTACGCTTGAGACACATTAGTAGTTTGCTTTTGAAAATAAAGTGTAGACTTCCAAACGAACTCTACGCCATTTCACATCTTCTGTTTATTTGATCAGGCAACTTGACATTCGAAGTTTTGACTTGGCCTAGGTAAACATACTCATCAACTATGCCTAATATATATATATATATATATATATATAAAAAATCATATTCGGCCCTTTTCTATCCACTGCTGGATGAAGGCCTCCCCCTTCTCTTTCCACATATATCGGTCTGCTGCTATCCTCATCCGTGTAGCTCCTGAAAACGCTTGATTTCATCTACCCATCTTGCATTCGGACGTCGTCTCGGTCGTTTCTTTTCTCTAGTAATCCAGTGTAGTACATTTGTCGTCAACCTTCCAACTGTTCGTCTAGCTATGTGACCGGCCCATTTCAACTTCAGATTCTTCGCAGTCTTGATTACCATCCTCTACCTTTGTGCGCGGATCCATTTGTCTTCCTGTCCCTCCTGGTTATTTCTAGCCTGCATCTCTCCATTGCTCTTTGTGTTACTCTCAATCTTTGAGTCGTTTGCGCATTCAGTATCCAAGTTTCACAGCCGTACATCATCACAGGTAAGACACATTGATTATCAACTTTACGCTTCAGACACATCACGCCATTTTGCATCTTCTATTTAGTTCATCAGCCCACTTGGCATTCGATGTTTTGAGCTGGCCTAGGTAAACATACTATCAACTATGCCTATTGTCTCTCCGGTAATCGTTATTTCCATTTTTGCAGCATATTGATTGTATATTACCTTTGTTTTACTTAAATTCATTTTAAGACCTATTTTCGAACTCTCATTATTCAGTTCTTCCATTCTGGTTTGTAGTTCTTCCGCATTTGAAGCGAACAGGACTATATCATCAGCGAACCGTAGGCGATGAAGATATTCACCATTAATTTTAATTCCAGCTTCAGCCCAATTTAAATTTTAGAACACTCTCTCTAGGACCGCACAAAACAGTTCTGGATAAATTGAATCCACTTGCCTTACCCCCTTTCCGACTTAAAATTTTTCACTTTCTTGATGTAGTTTAATGACAGATGTGGCAGTCGAATAAATGTTTCGCAGTAGCTTGATGTACGCATTTTCGATGCCTTGATGTTCAAGTGATTTATTTATATATATATATAAATCACTATCTATCTATCTATCTATCTATCTATCTATCTATCTATCTATCTATCTATCTATCTATCTATCTATCTATCTATCTATAGATGGTCTACTGCTCCCACGCTGACCAGACGGGTTGGGAGAGGAGAGCCGAAGCTCTCACTGTGATCGCCACTGTCTTTTATTCACAGCAGCTCCCTAATTGTCATCACGATGCTGGGTCAACACCGAAATTTTTGAGCCCCCACCGGGACCGCTCGCACTGAAGTCGAGCGCGCTACCGACTAGGCTACGCAGGAGCTCAGTTTAATATATAAATAACAATAAATATAATATCTGAAATTATTAGTAATACTTAAAAAAAATATACAAGTCTTTGCCCTTAACGTCATTTCTACGGTGCATTTTTTTTGTAATTGCTTATTACACACTATAATGAGCTAGCCTTCAACCTGGCACAAAATTGCCGTATTTCTGAAGTTTACTCCCCAGTCATGCGCATGCGCAGAAACAATTTTTTAAACATTTGGTAGTGCCATATTCTAGCTGGCTCCAACGTGATTCGGAGGGTAACGAATTGTCATGTGGAACGTCACAGGTTTCATTGGAACAGGTTACAAATATTGCAATGAACTGTGCTCGCATATAATATGAGATAATGCAATATACAAACTTTTCTCCATTATTTATTGGTACTGCTATGGCACACTGGCTCCTACTCACGGACGGCGGCTGCTGAGAACTAATATAGTGACACTATATATGCTAATTTGTTTTCCATATTATTTTCCACTGATGATATTGAATTTTCAACAGCCTAGGTCTAAATACATATTGTGCGTCAAATAATAAATTTTACACAACATACATGAGTAAGAATTATCATGGTATCCACAGATAACTTTAATTCGTTCAGGAATTATGTTGTTTTAATATTTGTTGTTCCTGTGATTTTGAATATATGTTACGAATACATATGTATTATGTACGCACAAATCATTGGTAGCTTTCAAATCATCATTAAGAAGTGTCACTTTCTGCTAAGAAAATTGGGTGAAGATAAAGCAAATAACTACATTTCGTGACGTAATAATGAATTGTGTATATTTCAATATAAGAAGTATATCGCAAGTGTACATAAGGTAAAAGAAAGAGGATAGAACCGTGTGACTATCCACTATTATTGTAGGTGGTTTACATAGTACCTGTTGTGGATTTTTCGTTCTCTGTTACATATATTTGAGCGAAAGTATGTGAGAGTTTTCTATGTTATGGTAGTTGAATGTTAGTTTGGTTATATGCAAACTGTAGCAAATCAAATGCTTCTTTAAGATGACGCACAACAAGTGCTACAATATAAGTGGAATTAATTGCCTGCAATAATTCATCTGTCTTGCAGTAATGCAATAGTATTGCTAATATGTTTAAGAGAGTGGGGCCTGTAAGAGGGAGCTAGTTTTGTTTGATTACGTTTTCAAGAAGCTGTTGATACAATCATTTCAACCGCATCGGACAAGATTGGTAAAACACTTTTCAGTTTAAGTCATTTAAAGATCCCAATTTTGATTTCTTCGGGACTGGCATAAACAAACCCCCTTACACTGCATTTTGAAACGACTAATAATAAATATGTGTTGAAGCAAAGGTGATAAACGCGTGTTTAAGTTCAACATATTTCTCGCAATACCAAGAGGGCTGCAGCATTTCATTCATTTCGCTGATCTCTCTTCACTTCGGTCTCTTGCACTGAGCGTGATGAGATTATTTTTAAACGATCTCTAAAATTTCGATTATTGTAATAACTCATCTTTTAGGTATAGTGGATTCGTCAATATTTTTGAACTAATTACGTTAATGAATTCATTAGCATAAAATTTATATCATTGACAGGAACTCAAAATGAAGGGTTTACACAACCTACGCCTAATTTGAGAATATTATTCTACTTAGCCTTTTAGTAACTGTCTGCTGTTTCTAGTGTAATGAGACCTATCTTATCTTGTGTAATAACGGCTGTTGTGAGCTTACAAAGCTATTTGTACTCATCACAACGAATTCACAACTTAGTTCGTTTATATTTACCGCGAGTGCTATTATATTAATATCATTGACGACTACATGTTAGTTGAACTATAAATTAGTTCGCAATTAATTATTTTTTCTGTGTAGGTATGCGTATTAAACATAGAGTGTTCAAAGGTTACTGTGCACTGAAAGTTACATTTAGCATGTCAAATTGCTTCTGCAGGTGTCTGACATGGGCTTACACAGAGCCTTCAGGCTTAAAAGTGTCGTGCACCATAGACTGCTTTATCTCGAATAGTTATACAATGTTTTATATATCTATACCTCTTGGAACACATTAGTTATTGAATTATGTTTAAGAAGTACAACTCGAATTGAACTCTGCTGTGAAGTTGCAATCGAGTAATTGTTGAAAATAATTACTTTTATCGATCGCTTAACATAACATTAAATTATTTCTCAAACCTTGCTCATGGCATTGCACGTAAAACACTATAATGTAAACACTCAACAACATTTGCAATTTGATCAATTTCTGAAACTGTTATTTGTATTAAATTTCCTTTTCTATCACATTAGACATGTTTAAATTAAGGAACATCAATGGGTAAAAATTAGATAGTTTAGATCCAGTTTTTAAATTACTTCTTCTAATCTTGTTCGGTATTTTCCTTCCTCGAAAATCACATTATCTCTCTCATATGTTATTTTTCCTTGACAGTCTGGTTTCCCCTTGCTCGTACAGTGTTAAATTTCGTGCATCATGTTTCAACTCTTCCGTCTTTACCTTACTATTGTAAAAGAGAATTATTTTCACTTAACTTTTTCGTACCATTCTCTTCCTGAATTACTTTTTTTTTTTTTTGCTTTTCCAGAAGCTAACAAAATTAGGAACGTAACCAAAGAGATTTCTTCTATGATAATTATAGAAAGAAGTTCCTGTTAACGACTTTTTCGATTTATGAGAAATAGGGAGAGAGAGGAAAATCTACAAGAAAGGACAGAAAACAGAAAGAAGGGAATTGAAAGCAGCGCAGACGAAAGCAATTTACAGCAAGAAATTACATATTTAATTCGAAACGTGTATTATCGTTTCAAGTTACAGTAAATAATTGCTCGCAAATGCTAGTAATATTATACCTTAAACAGAGAAATCTGTTCATCGTTAGCATTGTATATATAAAAAGTACTTTTTCAGGTATTTATATCTTTGTAAGCACAGCGCTGTTAGCAATTTAAATTGATAATTCATTAATTTAAATATGCACTATAGTCCGACTGCACTATAGTGATCAATCAAATATTTGTGGTATGTTAAACTACATTAGGGAACTCCAGCAAATAATTGTGGAAGCTCCAATGAAACTACCAATACTAAGATTGATTAATGCTGGTCCGTGTATCAAAGTAGATCACATATGAAGACCAAGGAAAAGAACATGTTTTGTCAATTTTCTCGACTTTACAAGAAAGGGTTTTAAAGTGGGCAATTAACATTGCGTATACATGCACATAAAATAAAATAAATTGCTTCTAATATACGAACTATACATATTTCCTTCATGCACGATAGCTTGTTTGAAAGGCCTTTCAAAGAACAATAAGGTGGCCCAATTATATCAGTGTGGCCATAAATAGAAAAAGCACGATTTTCCCCTGTGGTTTTCATATATGTTCTGAGCAAGCCACGATCTAAGCCTCATGTTGGGTGCCGATCTTATTGTATGTTTTTCGAAATACTGTTTTTAAAATGCTCGCGGAAGTCATAATACTCAAGCTAATACGGTCAGTCTATATCTTTTATGATAGTGTCTGTATTTTGATAAATTTAAATGAAAAAATGAGAGGGAAGTCCTAATTTCTCTCAACAAATTTCTGTTAAACGACCTAAAATGTTTTAGTTCCATAAACGTTTCCTAATTTACTCTTACTATCTCACCAGAAATAACAAAATTTTCCAAGTCGTACAAACAATATTTTAGCACTGCATATAAATATAAAGAACAACAATGAAAATGTTTTATGTATACACACATTCAGAATAATTTAGATGTGTTTTAACCAACCTTTTATTCTATATTCAGGAAAGGCTGAAATTAAGGGTCAATATCTTGAGAACTAAAACTTCTTACCAAACCAAGGTAAAGTTAATTTGAAGAAATTCTTTATAAAGCGTAGATTCGGAGCAAGAACGTCCGAAATGAGTGTAGCATTGTCGTAAATGATATTATGATATATCTCGATAAATAATGACAAGGACAAATTATTCACCTCGTTTCGAAGCTATTGGGTTGGTACGAATGAAATGACCGCTTTGACATCTAGGGGGAACGCACCTCAGCAATACAACATAGGGATTGACTGAAGTCACGTGTCCAACGCCACAAATTCTGTATACGTCCAGCAAATAGGCTAGGGTAGCCAGTCAGCAGGCAATATGTTGTTGAACAGGGTCGTATGAAAGTGCATCATGAAGCACACACAATTGTGAGTGAGTTTTTTAAGAATTCAAACTGGGGCATTCTGCGCAGAAAGCCGCAACAAAAATGCATTTCGGAGAGGAATAACGGAAGAACGCACAATTCGCCGTTGGTTTCTTAAATTGCGTTCCAGTGACACAACATTGGAAAATTAGCCCTGTGCGCACCGACGAACATCTTGTTCAGATGAGCTGCTTAGGAACACCGTGGAAGTGGATCCTCGAAAAAGTGTTCGTGCCATTACAGACGAGTTAACCATTTTCTAGTCGGCGGTTCCGTGTGATAGATTAGGTGAAATAGTTGGACTCATAGATGCCACTGAGTTCACACAAGCCAACAAGAATTTCCAAGTGAAGCTGTACGGAATAAGCGGGAAGGTTTCCTGCATCGGATTGTCACTTTAGTTGAAAAATGGATCTGCTATGACTATCATAAATGGCCAGTACAATCGTCGGATAGTCAGTGTCCTAAACCACCTCTCCACTCACGGAGGTGTTGTTGCTGGTATGGTGGTCTATAGTGGAAGTGATCAATCATGTCTTTCTTAGGTGGGGCGGAACCATCACTACGGTTCGTTACAGTGCTGAACTCCGTGAAATGCAGCGCAAACTTGTCTGTAACCATGCAGCAATGGTCGACAGAGATTGTATTCTCATATTGCATGACAATGCCCGCCCACACGTAGCGCAAAGAACGGTTCAGGTTCACCATGAGTTACACTACGAAACTCTTCCTTACCCTCCGTATTCCTCCAATCTCTCTCTCCCACTGACTACCACTTCTTCCGGCATCTCGAGTATTTCCTTGCAAGGAAGAACTTCCCTGATAATCGTGTGGTGCTACATGCCGTTGAGGATTTCTTCAAATTGCCAGGGAATTCAATCGTTGGCTGAGAGAAGGCAACAGTGCGTTACTGCAGACGGCAACTACTTTGATAGTTCTCATGTTTTGGCCTCTGAACATGACGGACATTTCATTCTCACCAACCCAATACCCCCCTTTTTTCATTTAGCCTCCTAGTGTTGCACTACTCAATTTCTGTCTCTAGCTCCAATACTACTCTATTTTTCTACATTTCTTCAAATAAACTATCTTCTTGGTTTGCTGAGAACTTTTCTATCCTAGAATACTGACCATATTTTTCTTAACAACTTGTATAGGCTACCTACATACCAAACACTCTAGTATCTCTTTAGCAAATTTATCAATACCAGATATTTACTAGAGCCGAGCTTTCAATGATTATACTACAAAACCTTATTTGTTTTACATCTTGGAAGTAAAACAAATAACAAATACTAGTTACTTGCCCACCACTCGATCGCACTTAATAAGTGATAATAAGAGTCAAAGGAGTTCAACAGAAGATATATATATATATATATATATAGGGTTGCCAGACGTCCCAGTTCTCAATTAAAGAAACAGCTGTCCTGAAAAATGCCTTCGGGACGCCTGTTTGTTCCGTTTTTTTTTTGGGGGGGGGGAGTTCATCGATAGTGTTCCTGAGCGTAATGCTAATGTGGAAAGGGAAATTCCATCATGAATGTGCAATGGACAGAGGAGCAAAATAATCTTACGTGTCGATAATTGAAGGATTAATTAAATGTATATCAAATGAGCTACTTTAGAGTTCTAAGATTATGCAAGCCAGCAACAATATCAGGAGGTCATGGTAAACATCGTAGGATAGCTTAAGTTATGGATTTCATTATAGGTAATATATGGTGTAATGTTATTTCCTCCAATACGCTATTTGAATATAATACAGCACGCTTATGAACTACACCGACAAACTTCGCGAGGTGTTCTCGCATCAAAACAAGACGACTGACAAATTTTCAAAATCTGCGTAGTTTCGGAGCATGCCGAAAGCGTGGGAAAACGAACTTTAGATCTTCATATTTCTAACACTAGGAACAGTAGAGCTGATGCGGCATGATACCGTCAAAGACTTTAAATCCACACTATCCAAAAATGCATGTTTCAAAATTTCCCAATGGATGCGCCAGGGATTTCCCAAAGGAAGTTGGAGATTCTCTGAAGTAAAGATGGGTCAAAATGAGCACAGCTTTTCACCAAGAAATCCAATTGCGCCAAGTCAATATTTCAAGTAGATTCCATATGCAGAACAACTTTCTCCAAATATTCACGTTGCATAACAATCAGGACTAAGAATAGCGTACTTTCAACATTTATTTTTTGTTATCAAAGACATTGAATAGCATTGTCCAGTTGGATACCATTGATGACATATGTCATCATTTCTCACACAGAATTCATGCTCATTTCGACTTACCTCTTCTTCAAAAAACTCAGTGAGTCACCTACTTCATTTGAGGAACCCCTTGCGTATCTATCACATAATTTTAAAACATGCATTTTCAAATAGAGCAAGTTTAAAGTCTCTGATGGTACCGTGCCGCATCAGCTTTACTGTTCATGATGTGAGAAATATGACGTTCTAGAGTTCATTTTCTCACGCTTTCGGCAGGCTATATCTCCGAAACATTGCAGATTTCCAAAATATGTCACAGAAACTTTCGTCTTACTTTGATGAGGAATCACCTTCCGAAGTTTGTCGGTATCCGTAAAGTCTTTACCTGACTACAAACTGGATTTATTTTTTGCCGTAAACGTTACAGAGAGGTGAAACTTGTGCCAGAATATTGGAAAACTAACTAAATTTAATGAGCAACAGGAAATCATATCAGTAAGTCTGTACGTGAAGAACGTTGGTAGCACGTAACACATCTCGTTGATATTCAATTTCTGTCCATATATTAGCTAACGTCGCAAAAGGAATTTATGCAATGACTGCGGATAACCGTTATTGTAGAGCTGCAAGATCTGGTGCAGGAGTTCTGTTGACATTGTCCTTGACATAACCTCATTGAAAATATCTGATTTGAAAAAAAAACTTAGAATGTGGAGGCCAAGCTGTTGGCCATCACGACCGATCCATCGTCCAGGAAAGGTCGTATCAATATAGGCATGAACCTCCAGACCCCAATGAGGCGGTGCACGTCTCGTTGAAAAATAACTTCTGAGTGATACTCAAGCAACTGAGGAACAGCAAACAGCTGTAACATATCAAGATACACTTGAGATGTAATAGTGCCCTCAACGAAAAAGAATGTTCCGATAATTTTCCAATTCGTTAACATTTCCGGTTTCTGGACACTGTAAATGCTACACGACATCCATGTTACTGAAACGTGCAAAAAACCTTGGTTAGTTTTTCAACATATTAGCACTAGTTTCACATTTCTATCTTACCCCTGTATAGCGGATATAAATAAAGTTTGTAATTAGGGAAAGAGTTTTCAGACACCCTGTATATATAAGGTTAAGTCACCAAATAAAAAGTAGAAGCCTAATTAGAGATACCTCATAGTACATAGTAATGTGACAAGACAAGAATTGCATGTGGTCACGCAACATTGTGTTCTTTGTAGAGAGTTGTGAAGAGCAGTGCACCGTTAACTTGTGAAGAGTACATTTTAGTTGTTTGTGCCGTCTGCAGTTTATATATTGGTTGTAATTAACGGTAAAATAAACTGGAGATTAAAGTTTGAATAGAAAGATTGTTTCTTATATTGAAAACATGATAACACATATAATATTTTAGTCTTAAATTTGAATACCAGACTTTCCACTGAGAAAAACATGTTAATCTAAAGTATGGTGGACCCTAATAAGAGACACTTAAGGTTTCCTAATAAGAGATAGTATGTGTGTATAACTATGTAAACGAAATATAAAACACAGTTTGGAATCTCATGTATAATTAGCAGCAGAATCCAAAGTATTAGATCGTAAGTTTTAATCACTTGTCCAGCTTGTGTAATTGCACATAGTTTTTTAAAAATATTTTAACGCACCTAATCCTTAAATTTGACAAATGTTTATATTCCTAGGCAATTTCTAAGCTACATATTGTTTTCATTCGATGTTTCAGTTGATCTATAACATTAACTTCTGTAGTTTTCTAATTTTGCAACGAGAAATTTGATAAAAGTACAGGTACCTCTTCGAAACGTAATTCAGGAACAGATATTCAAGTGCAGGTATTTGAAATCTTTTCTAAAATTTCTCAATGTCAGACTATTTTGTGTTTTATATTAAAAAGAAACAAATATATATTTTTAAATAAAGTTAAGTTGATGATTTTTGTAAATTGGGAATAGAATAAATAAATAAAAGAATGGATGCAAAAGTATGCAAACATTTCTTTCGATCACTCATTTATAAGTTCCTCTTATTTGGTTACTTTACCTTATTTATATATATGTAATGGACATTTCCGGTAGTATTTTTTATTGCAATAATAAATTCTTCTATTAAAGCAGACTACGGAAAACATTTTCTTTTCTTTCTGTGATGAATTTATCAAGAGTTATAAAGACTTGCTTCGAAAGAGTCTCAGCCTTGCGCTTAATCGGGCGCCGCCATGTTATGACGTAATCAGTCTTCCGACTGCTTGTGATTGACATACAAATGGTATTTGATTTGTTACTATTGTTAAAAAGAGATCGGAAAAATGGATCGAAAGAAATAGTATAATTGGTGAACAGCGTTTCTGTATGCCTTAACACGTCATTTAGTTTTATTCATTTAAAACTGATTTTTACTTTTAATACTTTTTAAGATATTGATATAGTTTGGTAGCTTCAACACTAATTTATATCATCTCTTTTTTTCATTTTCATGATTAAATCATAAAATATCTTCTAAATCATAAAGTCTCTTTAGAACTTTTGTATTTTAAAAGAATTACCTCTTTTTTCTGTAAAAAAAATGTGGGTTTTTACATCCGACAATCGTATACTTTTTTAATGAATGCTAGTTAAGTGTTTTTCAAGAACTTAAAAGCACATGAATTAATTGTGCTCGTTACTGCCATCTGTTAACAATTTAACGCACTTGTAGCCCATGAATAAATTGAATAGTTTTAATATATCATTGTAAAAAATAATAATAAAAGCATATAAGAAACAAAAACGTAAATTGAAATTTTCCATTGAAGTTACTCTTGCGTTTCGTGAAGTAAAATAAAACACGGCCTTTGATAGGATTCGAACAGCCTTAGGTGAATGTATAAAAAATTAAAAAGTTACATGCGCTAACCAACTGAGCTAAATTGACAAGTTATCAACAGTTGCACGAACGAATGATAAGAAGAGCATTGCAAGTTAAGACTGCCCCTTTCTATGTTTCAGCAATTTATGTTATTAAAAACATGTTTTGGTGTTTAAACTTACTGAAGTGTGTTTTGCAGATTTGTACATTAATTATTCGTTAAGTGATGATGTGAATGTTCTATCTCTTGTGTTTTCGTCTTCAAACTTCTGATTAAGGAACGTAATATAGGGAGGAGCATATAGCTACGGAAATAGTACGGATTGATTACGTCAAACCAATCAGAGGATGATTTTCGTTGTATGACGTAGGAGATTGAATTCTCAGTATTTCATGTTATATTTCTACGTAACGGAAAACCGTAGCGCTGAAATTAAAAAAAACAAAACATTATATGTTATTTAATCCGATGTACACAAACAAATTGTAAAATATATAAAGACGGGGAAAACGGAAATGTCCATTATGTATGGAAAATATCTGAAATGTCTGAAATGTCTCGGTTTTTGATTTACAAAATCTGGGAACCATATATATATATAAACTGAGGTTGGAAAACGGCAGAAAAAAAGAGGTACTGTTGAGTGGTGTTAAACTTGGTAAGTTGTTTAGGTTTGCATTTTTGTAAAGCAATTTAAATATTATATCAACAAATTCACTACAGATGAATTAAAATAAATCATAAAGTTTACATTTTGTCGAATTCTTTGTTCTCTCACAAAATATAACCTGTACACCTTGCATCTAACATAGCGGTCAGTGCATCTGAAATCGGTCAGCATGGTTTCTTGACTTCTTTTTAAAATATCTATTTTTTATGATTATATCCCTTATATCATATTAATTAATAGTGGCCATATTTTTATTGCGACACATGCCAAAATTTGTGTTTGCAGCCATGTGCAGAAAATGTAATATCTGCGAACTGGTTTAGCATAGGACATTCAAACCAAAAACACTGTTGCCTTTAAAGTCTGCCTTATTATTGCAGTCCTCTGCATCAATAACCTAAAACGTAATTGAACTGTTCAAAGTGATATTTAAATATGATTGCTGAAATAGTAAAATAAAATAATAAAAAACTTTTTTAAAAACATACTTTTCTTACAAAAAAAGTATTTTTTGAAAAATCAAAACTTCGTATTTTATCAATATGACTTTCGTATTTTTATAATTATAAGGAAATTGCTATGTGGTAATTACTTTAGTTTCTACCGCAGCTGTTTCAATTTGATGCCCTGGAGTTCAAAGGAAGTCACAAGGTTGTCAGTGGTCCAACAACAGAGGGCCAAGTTTTTTAATCAACGATTCATATGATATCTTTCGATTTCTAAAATCAATAACAGTGTGGACCACTGACTAGCTCGTGACTTGCTTTACGTTTCCAGAGCAAAGAGGAATAACTGTTGTGATTATAACTATAATAGTAATTGGTAATAAGAGTTTCCACTCTCCATACGTCATAGAGCTGATATAGAGCTTAATGTTGTATGCGAAATATTAAGTTACTCAACGTTAAATACCGACTTTATGCTTGAACATCACGCTGCTCAAAATGAAAACAATTTGTGCAGCCTTCCGCAGTAATAGTAAACGTAAAATTTTACCGCTGAAACTGAGTCTGTGACATTACATTTTACTACTCGGATAAAAGGTTCTATAGCAGGTACTGGTTCTCATTAAGTTATAAAGGGTTTGTCAACTTTGCAACACAGCTTCATATCTTCATATGTTTTAAATTAATCCGCGTCCCAAACGAAAATTGGGCCCAGATGAGTGATACACTTGAGCTCATTTCTTTGAGTTTACTAGATGTAGGTAATTTGAAACAAATTTAGATAGTATTTGCCAATGAAATTAATGTGGGGAAACCCTCTTTATCGCATTCTTCAATCACAAACTGCTGAAATACGTGTATTGGTTAGTACTTCGATAGTGATTTGCTAAACGGATACGTGTTACGTTTTTATTTGCCGAGACACAACGTCATTCCTGACCCTGTTCCATAACAGTTGGCCTCTTCTAGGTCCGAAACTAGGCACGCTCTTTTAATTTCTTGAAAGGAAATCATTTTATATTTTGGTGCTGTTAAATTCGTCTCTAAATTTAAAAACTTCACTTTTGAAACATCTTGTATGTTAGATAAAATATATGTGAACATATAGTTTAAAGGAAAAAAATAAGTAATTTTTCACATTCAACTTCTTGATCAGCATAAAAATTCCCTACACATATTCACTCACGTTCATATAAATCAGTAGCTGAATTGATAAAATGAACTTAGTTTTTCTCTATAGTTTATAGACCTGGTGATGAATTCGAGGTAAACTTAAAAAGACATTGCGCAAGCTTGGTTTGCATTTCTTTAATTCACCTTCTTCCAGAGTATTTTTTCTTTCCTCCCTCTTCTATTATGATGGTATAATCCTTCTCTACATAAGCCTCGAGAAATGAGAGAAAAGGGAAATGTGGTTCAGCCAAAATGCATTCTTTTCATCAAGTGAGAGAAAAAAACGACGGTCGGGAGGCTGAGAGTTCTATTCGCTCTGCTTTCTGGCCACGTGTGTGTGGGAATATCCACATCAGGCTACCACCATCGGCCTTTCCTGTTCTCCACAATACTATTTTTTTTTATTCTGGCTTTCCTCAAATAATTTTTCTGTTTCTATCCTTCGTATCTCGCCTCGCTTCTCATTTGTTTCTTTTCTTTTCTATATAAGCCTACACATCTCCACTATTGCGCATTTTTCTTGTTAACACTACCATTGAAAGTAAGTTCAGCTCTGCAAACAATAAGCAAGCTTTGTAGTAGATACAATCACGCTCTCCACGGAGGAGTCAACAATGGAAGAAGATTATATATCACATACACAAAGGTAGAACGTTTTTGTCATCAAACGCCATTCGTTCTTACCCAAGGCTGGTTGAAGGTGACATGACGACAAATTATTGGACTAGTGTTAACAATCGCCTTTCAGTAAACCAATTTTATGACTTGTTAATCCATTTATTAATTTCAGTTTAGATATGATAAGAAACAGTTCTACGGAAGATACAGGATGCCATTTATCTGTACTATTATGACTTGCAGAAATAGTCGGAAATAATAAATCAGTAGAAACATGTATGTTTTAAAATAATAAAAAGTTACACCTGAAATTAACGCACCACATCGTGCATTTCTCACTAATCGTCTTTCGAACTTACTGGCTACAACATAATATTAAAAAACTTTAAAGGGATCCTAGCTATAAAACAATCAACAAATCAATATTTTCACTCAGCATCGTTGAATGTGTGTGTGTGTGTGTGTGTGTGTGTGTGTGTGTGTGTGTGTGTGTGTGTGTGTGTGTGTGTGTTTAACCTCCTCACGCCTAATGACTTAGTTATATTGTATATGTCATGATTTTCGAAACTTATTGCATAGCTTCTAATTACGCTAGAAGTATGATTTAGGTATCAAAATGCTCAGGATAAAACTGACTAAATATTGATATAGTTCAAGGAGGGCAGGAAGAACAGAGCTTTATCCCAGTCGATTTCCTTCCCTTGTATTTTTGCAGGGCATAACGTTTAAAAAATGATCTACAAACCAGTGGCGCAACCACAAATTTTCGTTTGGGGGGGCAAGTATCGGTGTCATTGATATATATATATAAGCAGGAGCTCCTGCGTAGCCTAGTAGGTAGCGCGCTCGACTTCAGTTCGATTCCCGGTGGGGGCTAAAAAATTTCGGTGTTGACCCAGCATCGTGAGGACAATTGGGGAGCTGCTGTGAATAAAAGACAGTGGTGATCACATTGAGAGCTTCGGCACTCCTCTCCCAATCCGTCTGGTCAGCGTGGAAGCAGTAGACCAACTCCTCCCTTCGGGGAGAGGTCTCATCCACTAGTGGATTGAATATGGCTATGATTTATTATTATATATACGCAGATCTAGGATTTTACTAAAGGGTATATGTGCCATTTTATTTAGTGTACACTTCGATGAAGTCTCATTTTATCCAGTGTAAAGGTGGCGACAGCCCTTTAGCTCCCTTGGATCTACACTTGTAAATACATGTATATATATATATATATATATATATATATAT